>VYZP01016918.1:1748-29415 GCA_013400635.1 Hypocryptadius cinnamomeus | reverse complement strand
CCTCCGTTCCTCCATCCTCCCATTTCTCCATCCATTCTCAGTTTGGCATCTCATTCTGCACCCACAGGTAAGCCTGGGAGCACTAGCCCTGGGAACGAGTGGATGTGAAACACATCCAAAATGTTTTTACTGCATTCCTCTCTCCTCTGCTCATGCCTAGATTTCCTTCTCTTGTTTAATGCTCATTAACAGCAAATGGCTTTACATACTTATATCATGTAAGCACAGCCAGATCGGATATCTGCCCTCCTTCTTTCCAAGTGTGGCAGAGAGTTGGAGAAGGGTAAGAGCAGCACTAGTATACACAGTATTTCCAATTTATACAATCTCCACATGTTTTCAGTTCAGTTATTTCCCGCATCTGATGTGTTTTTCATGGATTTAGTAATCCTCATTGGATTAATGCCTAAGATCTGGCCCCCACCATGAACCCATGGAAACTTTTACAATCCACAATCCCTTACAGCAAGTAATTCTAATTCTCCAAGTTTCCTACCCCTTACATGAAGAGCTACGTCTTTCTGGGAATATGGTGCCCAGTAGTTTTGATTGATAACTCCATTTCTTTTATTGGAAGAGGTATGAGACATCCAGTCCTTTCTTACCTTCTACAAGAAAAGTATTTTTCAGCAGACCTTTAATATCTTCTCTCTGTTGTCCTTTCTTTCTGAATAATGATATTCAGCCTACCCAGTGCTCCCCAGACCTCACCAGTTCCAGATATTTATTCACCTGTGTTGCCCTTCAAACCCTTCCCTGTTATACTATTTCTATCCTGAGACAAGAAGACCAGGACCACTCACTGTATTTACAACTGGCACAAATAATAATTTTATATAGTGGCATGGTGGTGCCATCTAAGAGTTCCCAGTATCTGCTTTGCTTTATTGACTGTTGCGGAACAGTGAGGTGACATTTTTGTAGAGCAGCCTCCCACAGTCCCAAGACTGCATAATTTCCGCCCCCCCAACTCCTCCCTCTCCCCAAACCCCATCCATTTTAAGTAGTAATGGTCAGGGTAGAGCTAATAATTCTAACTTAAGAAACTAAAAATGTTTGTAGGAGCAAGAGTGTCTGCCAGAGACCCCCATAGGGATGAGTCAGAAATATCAAGGAACAGTGGTCCACAACAATAGAACAAGACCTTTACAACAATGTTTGGATACAGAAAGATGGTAGCTAGTGACCTGGCACAGTCTGCTGAGCAGCTGGGCCAGGACCACACATAAACAATTTAATCCAGCACCTCTTTTACTGAAAATGAATAACAAAACCTTAATAAATCAACAATTACTTATTGCTGTATTTGGGGTAATAAATTCTTTAGTTTATCAGTAGCTTGTGGCTTCCACAGCATGTTCTTTGAACAGTTTGCCTTTCAGTTACATCCCCTTTCTCTCCTGAACAATAAATTAGCATTCGTTTTTTTTTTTTAAAGGAAAAGAGGGGAAAAAGAGGATATATTACAATTTTTTCAAAGCAAAAGGAAAAATGCAACATCTTTTTGACATATATCTTAAAATAATATGAGGATAACTTTCTCTGAGTGTTAGATGCCTATGCATAAATAATAAAGGATGTTATGTTATTTACAGTGTTACACAATAAACTAAGAGCGTCTCATTTAACACAATATCCATAAAGACAGTAAATAATGAAAACATCCACATATGTACAAGACATATTTACAATAGAATAGAGAATTACAAATTATGATAATTGGCCATGTTCTTTGTCTGCCCTTCTCTGCAGCATTTCATAGGTGCTTTTTTGTTTCTTACTAGAAGTAAGACCCAGGTAATGGTAAGTAGCCACACTGCAGGGCCAAGAAGTGCTCAACAGGCTGAGAGGTGTGTCCTTTGAGGAGACACCAGTTTGCTACCCTGGATGCTCAGGAAACTGCTTGCAATGTGTGTGAGAGAAGCAGGGAGATGCAGCATTGTTGTTTTGGAGTACTGGAAAGAAGGAGCTTTCCTGTTTCCCTGATAAAGGCAGTGATTGATCTCTTACACCTGGGTGTGTTGGGGTGGCTCAAGTGAGGAAGGGAGTAACTGGGCCAAAAGGAGGGAGCAGGCTTTTCTCTGTTGCATGAGAACCTGTATGGAGCTGCAATGATTTACACCCCTTAAATAGGCAGGCTGTACCAGGCTGTGCACAACATAATCTAGCTATACACTCTTGAAAGAAGCCTTTCATCTTGGAACAATTCCTGCATATAAACACATACACAGGCTCAAACTAAATGACATGGAAATAAACCAGGACAATCTTAACAACTCTGCCACCACGGGAATATTTCCCCCCTCCTCAAAGTATGTTTCTTCTTGCCATGACTTTCAGCTAAAGAACTGGCAAGCATCACACAGTGGTGGCTCAAGGGTCTTGGGACTGCCTAGCTCAAAGGTCTGGGAAATTAAGCAAATGCCCCCAACAGGGGAGCTGGCCTTTTCCACAGGCACTTGCTGGCTCTGCTCCATGCTGCTGCAGCCTCCAGCCCCTTGGCCAGCAGGAACTGGCTGCAGCCTGCCAGCAGCACCTGTGGCCAGGTAGACTCACTGACTTCTGGGTGTGGACCTGACTGATGTGAAACACCCTCACAGTGTGATAAACACAAGTTGAGAGGTGAGGAGGGTCTGTGTCCTCTTCCACTTCTGTGCGTGCCAAGCCAGGGCAATTCCCGAATTCACTGCTGCATGAATTGTGCTGTAAGGCTGGGTTCTTCACAAAGACCTAAGGGCTTAGGCAGCCATATCCCCAATTGTATTTTCTTGTTCTTAGGTCCATGTGAAGTCTCCAGCCTAATTTCATGCTTGCTCTATAACACACTGTGGATATTCTGAGGGGTAGGAATAGCAGGAACTGCACAGCAATTTGACTTTGAGGCACTGCAACAGAAGAGGTGTGACATTTTTCCCTAGACCTATACCAAATAAATCTCACATGTACAGCTCCCAAATATGGACTTGCTCCTTCATTTTCTACTGTCCCTCCGCAATAACAGTGTTAGTAGTCAAATCATCTATTCAACATCAAGGCATGTTCCCTTTCCATCCTCATTAATCTGTCTGGGCTATTATAGATACTTGAGTGAGAGCTGGCCTTGTGGTTGATATATACTAGAGGAGTTTACAAAAGACCTGTCTTATAATCTCTATTCTGCCACTAAGATGGGTGATTTTGGGGCAAATCTCCTGTTTCTCTGCCATCCTTTTTCTGTCTCATCTGTCTCATCTGTCCTCATCTTTCCTCGTCATCTCAAGGTCTTTGCAGTGTCAGAAGCCTTCCTGAAGGGACAGATATTCAAGTGCCCAAGGAAACTCAACAGTGCAAATCTTTTGGAAACTCATGGCCTTCATTAGGAAAGTCCACCTGACCCTCTGTACTACTGAGTTGCAGAGTTACTGGAGAGATGGATATTCTGCTGCATGGGATTGAAGAAAAATAGGCAGGACTAAAGGGAAGAAAATGAGAATATGGTGTATAGAATTTGTAGAGAGCTTATGTTTCAGTCTGCAGAGGCAAAATGTGCTCAAGTACATGCCAGCTAGGGAAAAACGGCAAAGGGGACTTAAGTCCAGACAGTATGTATTTGCCATCTTCCATGGATTTCTCAAACAAGCAGTGCCATTTCAGCCACCACATAGCCCAAAGCTGTATTAGTTTCCTAGCCTTTTGGTTCTACCACTAACATTCTAGTGGACAATTTTGTTTCCTATACTAAGGGGTTTTTTTGTTCTTTTTCTGCTGCATCTGGTGTTCAGATAGACTCACCTGTGTGTTACTAATGTGATATGGTTATTTATACAGTGAGGAACTCACTGATTTTTGTCATCCTGGCAAAGATCTTCTTTTGCTATACTTTGCTTTCAGTCAAATCAATAGGACACCTTGTTCAGCAAAACTCTTAGGCACATGCTTAACTCTTTGCATGTGCTGGATGTGTCAACGAGAGTCTAGCACATCCTGAAGGTAACTTTTGCTGGGATTAGCATAAGCATATGCTTGAACAATTTACTGAGTTGGGACTTTTGTTCCTCAGGTTTGCATCTCACAAATTTTCCTTGATGTATTTCTATTCATTTAACTAGGACCAGAATGTGGCCCAAAGGATGAGTGTAGTTTCGCTGAAATTATTTTTGTCTTGACAGGGCTCTTATTTAGAGCTCAGTAAATACCTGTAAAACACATGTTCTCATTTTCAGAATCCCCAGAGTCTAGGAAAAACATTTGTTTTCCACATCAATCCTGAGTCAATGCTGTGCCAACTGAACACACAACAAAAAATCAAAAGTATAGAAGAGGCAGAGTGACCCTGACTAAACTGATAGGAATTCAGTGCAAAAAGAGTCCATTTGCTTCTGTCTGGATGGATGCATCTGCTCCAGCACTGACAGCATCCTTGTTCATTACTAGTCAATGACTTCAAGACTGTCACTGGCTATATTAACACTGATATTAAATAGTCACACATGGGTTACTAGGGCTGTAACTCACATGGTGTGCTTGCCTTCATAAATGGGCTCTGCATCAGCCTTGCCTCTCTCAACCCAAGTAATGGAGTCAGTAAAGGTGAGTGGAAATAAACTCCACGCATCTGCTTTGTCCCTCTTATGTGCCTATACTTTTTAACCCTTCAGCAAATCATGTTCTTCTTCCCTGAAAGGCCTTTCTTTGTCCAAGAGTAAGCCTTACTTCAACAGCAACTCTAAAAAGGTATTGCTAGAAGCTTGTCAGGGTTCTTTCTGAGGAAAGGAAAAAGGGGAAGAAAATTGAGTAGAAACAAAAGAATAAGTCATGTATTAGAAATCAACATTAAGAAATAGAGGTGAAAACTGATTGCACTTTTATTAGTGGCATTTGTTTTCCAGCTAGATCTCTTCCTTGCTTGATTACAGATATCTATTATATTTGCCCCATTAACATAAACTAATATAAATGTTTTCTTTTTTTTTTCTTTTTTTTTTTCTTCCTTTTTTTTTTCTTTTTTGTTTGAATAGAGTATTGGGTTCAAAGCCTCAGCTAACTTAAACCCATTTCCTAAGGGATAACTAGAACAATTAATATCTGGAAAATAATGAAATGGCAGCTCCTAGTGATTACAAGCTGACCTCTGATTAATAATATATTTGGTCTAAAATCACAGTATTACTTCCTTTCTATAAGTAACATTACTTAATGCAGGTTGGCTTTTTTTTTTGTTTGTATGTTTTTTGTTATCCTGCTGTAATTAATAGTAGCATGCTGTTGGATCTACTATTATCCCAGTGCTCAAAGAAGCAAACCTTTTGGCTGGCAGAGAGCAGACAAAACTCATCTCATATACGGAAAGCAAATAAAAGTTCTCATATTAGAAACTTTTTTTTTAACTTTTTAATCTTTTTTTTTTTTTTTTAATCTTTTTTTTTTCCTTTCTGACTCTGTGTGTGTGTATACGTGTGTTTTTCTGGTGGAGTAGGGTGGGAGTGCCATTACAGGGCTTTCTGATTTGGAGACTCTACAGCAAGCAACCAGAGGGACTTCTGCAATTCTTGCAAATCATACATCCAGTCATTATAATGCAGTGCACAAAAAAGCTAGGACAACTGAGAGCTAAAAGGTTTTGCAAAATACTATGGGACAGCCATCATTGTAACTGTACAAAACTTGCTCTCAACTTAACATAACATAAAGGCACCATTGATATCTTTCCCCATTTTTGAAATACTGTAAAAAATTGCTACATATGGCACATAACACATTTGTACATACGTATATTTAATTTATAAAAGTTTTCTTCCCCTCCTGTTTTCTATCAGCGGAATTGCTAAAATAAAATAAATTGTTTAATTTAAAGGTGGAATACTTCATTATATAAAATAAAGTTTTACATGTGAATCTATGTGTTTCATGTTTTATACAGCAATAGGGTCTTGGTTAGCTATCACACTGGACAACCTTGCTTGTAACTCTTCTGGTGTGGAGAAGCGATTTGCCGGGTTAGTCCTGGTTTCAGCCAGCCGGAAGGCAGTGGCTGGCTCCAGACCTGTTGCCCCGGGGTTCGGTATGCTCAGGAATGGTGTATCCTCACCTATTCTTTCATCTTCCGTTTCGGTCTCGGAGCTGCTGCTCTCAGAGCTTGTGTCAGAGTCCACTTCCACCCTGCTGGAAATGTGGCCGTTGGGCTTTGTTCTTTTGACCCTCCGGCTGTTGGTGAGTTTCTTTGGAGGCTCCTGTGCTGGTTCGTACTCCTGCGTGGTCTCGTACTCCTCATCCTCCACGATCCGCAGAGGACTTGGTGGCAGGCTGTTGCTCTCATGGGTGGCATTGTGGTGAAAGGAGTTGAATTGCTGAAGGTGGTGGTCATACTTCTCATGCAGCTGCAGCGGAGTCACCAGGAGCAGCGGTCGCTCCTCTTCTATGAAGGGACTCACCGCCACTGAAGGGATGGAGACGGTCAAGCTGGAAGCCGGTGGTGACATTGTGGAGGGGCGGGACTTGGGAGAAGTTGGAGTGTGAAATTCAACGGGTGACATGCGAGCTGGTGTGGTCATAGCTGAGACATACCTGAAGAAAAGAGATGGGGACAGGTTGCGAGCACAGGAGCAGTGGTGACCTGTAAAAACAGCAGCTCATGTGGACTGGGAGAGAAATGGCAGGGATTCCCTTAAGATCCCCAGCATCCTCACACAGGGCTACTAAGGAACCTTTCCTGTTCCTATTAATCCTATAAACTGCTGACTTCTGGGACTCTGGGCAAAAACATATGAAAGCAGGAGGAGCATAGCAAAACTCCCAGATCCCAGCCATGGAGATGCTGTAAATTTTTTACCAGAATAACTTTCTGGAATGAATCCAGGAATGGGGTTCAGAGACAGACAGGCTGCCAGAAACAAAATGCATTTGCAAGTATTTTCTCAAAAGGAAAACAGCTGCTGCACTTCTGGAAGGATTTGACCAGAATCTGGGGTACATGCAAACAGACAGGGGGAAAGAAAGGAAGGGAATTGAAGGACAGTCCTCTTGGGGCTTCACCCTCTTTTGGCAACCAAACTGTCTCAGGCTAGGGAGGAAAGTAATGTTTGTATAAAATATAGAGCCAGATTCTGCTAATTTTAATCACCAAGGGTAGTCAGAGAAGCATTTGTGCTGCTCCACTCCCGGGGGCTAGTTACCCTGGCTGGTAGATCTATCTGCAAAGAAGCACAGAGTATCATTTGTCTTCATATGGGAACAAAAGCCGAAAGACAGGATTGTCTGGCCTAGTGCCTATGATTTCTCTGCAAAATTTGTCCCTGTTCCTGTGGGAAGGGTAGTGGTCAGAAGTGATTCCTGATAATGAAGCTCAGGTGCCATTACAGGGTTTGTCCCAAAGAAACAGCAGAAAAAATGTGAAGCTCTCAACTAGTTTTAATCAGTAGACATGCTATGAGGTCATGTGGATTCATGCGAGGTGAGGATCTGCCTAAAACCACTTGATCAAAAGCATAGTGCCTACCATGACACTTTGCATGATCTGGCTTTGCTTTTATTCTTATCCTAAATTCACCTGCCTGAATTTCGTATATGTCTAAAGTTAAAATCATTCTAAGCTGCATCACAGGCCCATTGAGAAAAGCTATATGTCTATGACTGATGTAGTTATTTAGTTTTCCATTAGTGGTTTATTTATCTGAGCCTGAAATTACCAAAATAAACCTGAATCCATCTTTCTTATCCAATCTATGACTCAGTTGCACATATTACACTTGATAAAAATGGAGTTACAGGAAAAGGGAGAAAATGGATGGATTCTGGACAGATGTGCAGTAGCATAAATTGATTTCATTAGAGGTGTATTGATTGCACATTGATTTACATGAACTGAGGAGCAAGAGAAAGGAAAAAACCAAACCAGGGGTTATGCATGGGAATTAATCAAGTTGGTTAAGCAAAGGGCAATGAATAGGTCTGTGCATTGGATGAATTAAGTAATTTTTTTCTGCTTCCATGAGTGAGCTTTTCATCCCTTTCACATTTTTAATAGGCATTGTCTGAAAAACTGAAGGCTTTCTACTTTCCCAGTTAGTACACTGTTGGATATATGTCATTATGACACACTGGATTTTAGGTAAACTGGTTCTGTTAACCCATTGAGTTGGTTAAATGTGTTCAATGTACTGTGCAGGCTTCCAACAGTGTCAAGTTACTCATACTAAAGTGTTGTGCATTCACACATTTCTGGTCTATTCCCCCATGCCCTGACAGGCCAGTGCTAACTAGCTGCGCTCTGCAATCTGAGGCTCAGGAGCTGAACTCGTGCAGCTCTAGCCTATCCTGAAAGGAAGGTTAAAAGGTGATTGATTTATCCAACTTCATGGCCAACTATGCTGGCTCAGTGAAAGGGGATCAGAGTGTACCCATGGCCATCCAGCACACATTAACTTGTTATATGCTGCCAGCTTCATCATATAGTCCAGCCTTTCGTGCAGAGACAGTGTTTTTTGATCTTCTCTCCTGTAAGACAGCTAAGGACATCCAAGATAAAACTGCTTGTGCCCTCTGCTTGTGCACACAGGTGGCAGGGCATGGGATCCAGCAAATGTCTGGGTAATGCAAAACAACCCCTTGTAATGTCTGTTCAATTTAATTTGAAAATTGAGGGAGCACAGCCTTGGTCTACCAATCCACAGTACAGCAACATTTGATGGCTTCAGGAAGTAATTTGTCAGCTCCTATACTCCTTTATGTTTCTGAGTAATTTTTAGTTCCAAACAACTCTCACTTTCTCCCTTATATACACAAGCCATCTCAGGAACAATTGGTGATGTACTTCCTGTTCGCTAAAAAAAGATGAGGCCTGCAATTAATGTCCAGGGAACTATCATCTCCCACGTTCCAAATTTGTGATTGCTCCAGGCACAGGCAAGGATATCAATGCCTGATGAATTATCACAGAAATGTTGCTGCTACTGACCTATAGTACAACCTTCAAGAGACACAATAACTGATGAAATGCCTTCTTTCTTCTCAGAGAAACAAAAAAGGAATATGGTCTCCCCTCTCCCCAATGCCGGTCCCCCGATTAAATCTAAACAGTCTGTATTAGAATGATGCTTTGGGTGTCCCATGCAATGCAGGCAGACAGCAAGAATGGTCTTCACTTCTCACATGCAGATGCCCAAATATACTAAGCTGTACTACTCACCATTGGCAGGCGTGTGGCCGTGCATCCTGCTCGGTTCCCAGGCAGGAGACAACATGGTATTTACTGTTACAGGTCCTGATCCAGCAAAGCACTTAAGCACATGCTGAGCTCTACCCATGTGAGTAATCTGGCTGATTTCAGTGGGCCTACTTGCACAATTAAAAGATAATCTTGTCAAAGTGCTCTGCTGGATTGGAGCCATGGCTGTTTATGTCATGTGAGCCACGTACCTTCAAATTAAATTCCATGGTAAATAACACATAATTTTTAATGAGAGGGTCGTTTATTATCCTTGGTGGTACTACACTCAGGGTCCTTCCTCAGTGGGCCCTCTTCCTGCTGCTTAGTAGTTGTTTGTGTGGCAGAGGGAGTACCACAGAAATGGCGTTTGTCGTACGTGTGCATTAATTTTTCTGAAAAACACAATTTGTCTCCTACACAACTCAGTCTCCTTCGGGATTGCCTGGCTGCATTTTTGGCATCATGGACGCTCCACAAGGCCAAATCCCTTGTGATTTCGAAGTCCTCAGAGAACTGGTCCATAACCTTTTGTTTTCCTTTTCTTCTGCCTATGACTCCAGGGAGAAAAGGTCTTTTTAAATGTCTTGTTTCTTTCTCAATCTTTCTATTGCTATTCTGGAGCCATCTTGAACTGAAATGCTAGCTTAAACCTGAGCAGGATTTTTTCAGTTAAAGTTTTTTTGTGACTGACATACTTCTAGGCAGACCTTAGGAGCTGATGAACCAATCTTTTCAGAGAAAAGAATTACTTGGTTAGAAAACTCCTGGCCAGGTTTATTTATAACTATTCCTGATTTAATAATGACCTGAGTCCTTCTGGCTTGCATTTTGTGTTCCTTGCTTTTATTTAATAAAGGGTTAAAGGGAGTTTAGGAGCTGGAACACTCCAGAAAGTAGGTGGTGGCATAATTTCTATACTGCTTAGGAGTCCTTAGTGCCCTCCTCCTGTGAATCAAAACATTACTTTCTCACTGCAAAATCTCTCAGTCTTCTCACTTGCATCTTCTAAGAAATTGGTAATTAGGCAAAGTTCTGTTTATAGTTTTCAATGGAAATTTCTGACTAATTACTCCAATGGAGCTTTTCCAAGTGCAAACTGCTGGCTAATAGGACTAAATCCAGCAGAGGCAAGAAGGGAAGAAATGCTTTTGGTGGACTTTAAACTACTGCTCAGCTCTCCACCTTTATGAATAAGGAGATGTATGCTCCACATGAACAGCTGCACTGTCGCATTTTCACCTGTGCTCCCAAGCTTTGAAACCATCTGGGAAAACACCAGGTCTTGCCAGGTGAAAGCAATGAGGTGTGTCCTACCTTTCACTGTGAGGAGAGTCTCGGTAGGAATCGGGGGTCTCTCTGGCATGCCGGAGGAAGCTGTTGCCTTCCCGTGGCCCGCCGATGCCGTTGAGACGGCTCCGGGGCCCTGCTGGGCTGGCGTGCCTGCTGTTCTCCATGGAGGAGATGACGAGCACCGAGTGGCTTTCAGACAGGATGCTTTCAGTGTGGCCATTACTCCAGCTGGAGAGCAGCAACCAGGAAAAGAAAAAGGGGGAGTGTGAGAGTGGGCTTTGGCAGCAACTGTGTATGAGCAGAAGTTTAGCCAGGGAAAGGAGGGGCTCTGTTGCCACACAGGATCTGCAGCATAACCTTTGGGTTGGTAACTGGAGCTGCAGAGTTCAGCCAGCTTTATGAATCCACAGGCATCAAGGTGATTTTGCATGTATGGATAAAAGGAGAGGGAAGGAGGGCTTTCCAGTCGTCAGAACTGTCACTGATTTAGCAATTTGCATATACTAAAATTCAGTGTGACAGTATTGGAATGCCATTCAGATAATAAAGGTCTTTGTAAATTCCTGGGAAGATAATTAGTTAGGTGATATGACATCAAATATTGCTAGCTTAAAATGAAAACACTGTGAAGGGAGCATAGATCTTCCCTGCTTTGTTGTTTTACACATTTTTTTTTGTTTTACAACAGCAACAGATAAGATACTATAGCTGATATTTGCCTTCCCCCTCCAGTACCTGTGGCTAGGTGTCTGGGTGACTGTCACGGAGTGATGTGTTGTTGAGGTGTAGTGGCTTGTAGAAAACGAGGTCTCTGTTTCTCGCTCAATGACATGCTCACTGGAGATTACATTTTTCGAAACGTACTGCTGAAAAAACCCAGACAAACCTCAGGTTTACAAACTGCAATTCACAGCACATTTGTAGACATAATTCTCAATCCTTCCTTCCCAGATTTCAACCTTTTACATGTACCAAAGCACAAATTTTGTCACTTAAATACATGCAGAAACCATACTGACACACTTGAGGACAGTCACGTACACCTCTGTGTACATAGCCCATCTAGACTCAAAATAGGATGAGACAAATGAGGAAAGTAGTGAAGGTCTGCATCCCAAACAAGCTATAAAAATGTAGTTAACAAGGGAACGAGAAGTCCCAATAGACAGATGTGTGGAAAAGCAACCTCCCATTACCATCAGATACACCAAAAATACTATTCTCTGATGGAGAAAATGGCAGCAGTTTGCAGTAGCAATTTTTTCTGTGTGGAGAAAGCCAAGAGAAATCAGTCACCAGCCTGCAGCACCTAGATGTTTGTTTAAAAGCTGTGGGGTGAGCTTTCCTGTGGCACTGGCAGCCTAGACTGAAGCATGAGCAGTGAAACCTACGTTGACGAGCTGGACGTTGTCGGGCGGAGGGTTGGGGTGGTGCGGCCCGTTGGCCATGTTCATCACGTTGTTCCTCTCTGAGCGCAGGCTCTGCCGAAGGCGGTCGTGCAACTTTTTCCTCTGCTTCCTGCACATGAAACACAGAAACAATTTTAATAGTCAAATGGAAAGCAGCTGCACCTTTCAGCACATTGATGTTGGTGATAATAATGTAACATCACTTTTTTTGCCAGAATTTTCTCCACTGCTGCTAGAGCTCAGAGTAACTCTGAAAACCACAGGTCTAATTGCAGCTGGAGCTGTGGGGACCTGCACAGGGGGAAGGATATTTGGGATCCCTTCCAGGAGTCAGCAGGACAAAGGGGGACAGAAATAAGCGAGAGGAAAAGGGAAGCCATTTCTAAGCAGTGCTCTGTCTTAGGAGGAAAACTCTTCTGCACTCAGAAAGGAGCGGGGAGAGATTTTAACCCAGACACCTTGACACCCTCACAAGGGCCAAGGCAAAGCTTCTGACAGTCCATTAGGCTACACCTCTCCGTTCACCACAGGGAGCCTAGGTGTCTGTGCCTCAGGGCTTGCTTGCAGACACTGGAACAGGGTCTTTGTGATGTGGCAGTTACACATTTTTTTGGAGGGGTTCATCCTCTACCTCAACAGTGTACTTCAAATACATAAATGTATTATAGAAGAGTGCAGATAAAGCCTCAGAAATCCAAAGTGAAAGTAAAGGGCATAGGGCTGAGCCTGCAGTCTTCTTGGCAGCTCTGGAAGGTTTAGTTGCAGCAACATCAGATTTGCTCTGAAGCCCAGTGATCACCAGGTGGATGCCATGGGTGTTAATGCATTTAGTAGAACTATCCATGTACTAATGACATGATCTCTGACTGACTTTGATGCTTCTACTGTCTCTTGTCCTTAGCTGCTGTTTCCCCACTTGCTAACAACATGTAAGTCCTATGAGGAGTGCCTGAGGGAGCTGGGGTTGTTGAGCCTGAAGAAAGGGAGGTTCAGGGTTACCTTCTCACTCTCTACAACTGCCTGAAAGGAGGCTGTAGCCAGGTGAGGGTCGGCCTCTTCTCCCAGGCAAGTAGCAACACCACAAGAAGAAATGGCCTCAAGCTGTGCCAGGAGAGGTTCAGGCTGGACACCAGGAGGAACTTCTTAATGTAAAGGGTTTATTAAGCATTGGAACAGACTGCTCAGAGGAGTGGGGGAATCACTCTCCCTGGGGGTGTTCAAGAAATGACTGGTCACGTCACTTAGTGCCATGGTCTAGCTGATAAGGTGGTGGTCATTCAAAGCAGGACACAATCCCACAGGTTTTTCCCAACCTAAATAATTCTGTGATTCTGTAATCCTTCCAGCTCTCCTCAGAAGAACTTTCCAGAAGATCATTACAAGGTGTCAGCAGCAAAAGTTACAGCATAGTAAAACCTGGCTATGTAGAACACACTAATTAAAACACCAAAATAAATAACCAGAGAAAGGGCTATTCAATTTCAGACTTAATTTATAAATATTACCCAGTTTTCTCTCATTACATTGAAGAACTTCCACCACACTGTCACAGAATCCAGGGCAGTGAAGGGAGGATGCAGGCTTCAACACACTCTGGAATGCATATGACTTTGGCTGTGGCAAAAGCTAAAATACTAAGCTGTATGCAGAAGTGCAGATAGTGACAGCAGGGTAGGAGAGTGTAAGAGATGACTATTTTCAATCCTGTTATGAACTCAAGGGGATTATTTCAAGCTTTACAAAAAAGGAGCAGTGAGGGAGGGCAATAAATATGTTGAAACTTGATAGTCATGAAAGCCTAAAGACAATGAAAACATGATTTGACATACAGCATTTTACATATTTTCTCTGTGTCTATGTGCCTGGAAATAGTGGATAGTGGAAAATGCTTAGTTTATATCACATCACATGAATGGCATATGCAGATACATCTGTCTTGGAAATGCTCCTGTCTCAGAAGGATACACTCTGTGTTCATGTGGACTTTATGCTTTGAGGATAACCAGGCATCATCTTAGGACATGTAAGCACTTAAGGTGTATAGACAGAGCACTGCCAGGAGATATTTGAGCTACCCAAAGGCCTACTGGGCTGAGAAGCAGCACTTAAGCAAGGTTTTAACTTGATTTCACAGCTCCCCTTCATGAGGCTCTGGACACCTTGTGAGATGAGGACAATCTGAATTCCTTAACACGGTAGAGAAAGTGAGCTCTAGAAGGAGTCTGAGTTTGTCATCTACAGGACTGAAATCATGGCACATGTTAGCTGGGAGTCTGTCCCTAGAAATCTGCATTATTCCCACCTTCAGTGACCAGTGTATTTGAATTTGCATGCTTTTATCTGTGCTGTTTGCCCTGTAGTAAAAGGACACTAACTAAAAAAAGAAATTACTCTACAAAACTGAGATGAGAGAATAATGGATAAGCTAGTGTGTACTTAAGAAGCTTTTATCTTCATGTACATGATTTGCAAATAAAGTACCTCTGAATTAAGACTCAGTGTCTGAAACTAATGCCTTGGCAATTTAGTAGCAGTATTTTTTGCAAGGAGACCAACAAAATCTAAGCTATTAGATTATTACATTGATTGTTCGCCTAACACCATTCCAAGATTTCTCCTGGTTTCTGAGTTTTCCCCTATTTAGGGAAAAGAGCATAAGCAAATCACCTCACAGATACCAGTTTGGCATCACTGCTGCATTTGGAGGGCCATATCCTGGCATGGGACTCTCATCAACTGTTTTTGAAAACAGTTAACTTTTGGTTCACAGTGATTGCTGATGCCTGGGGCAAAAAAAGCATCCAGACCCCTGATGGATTCTGCGGGCTCTTTATACAGAAAATCATACTTCAGGATCCTGACTAAATGTTTGTTGAAATACATGTGGATGTGATTTCTAAAAGCAGTAATTGATCTTATTTTTTATTACTGTTTCAGCTGCTCCCCACTGTCCACTGGCACAAGGTTATGGGTAGGAGCAGTTGTGTGTATGTGTCTAGACTCTGACTGAGAGGGACAAATGATCTCCCTCCTCCCCCACTTTTAACACATCCATTATTGGTGGGGCTTACAACAAAAACCAACTGCCAATCAGGCCTTCAAACAGTAAATCAAGTTTATACAAACGTGGAATATTTATGATAAAGGTCTTTCTGTGTTTTGGTGGGGAGATTTATAAAGGCAGCCTGAAGTTTTGGCAGCAGAAATTCTGCTGATGTTCTGTGTAATTTATAGTCCAGAGCGCCTCATGCATGTTTGAGAGTCACCTCCTGTAATTGAGAGACTCGCAGAACACATTTAAATGCCTACTTTTGCATTGAGAGTGCTTTTGTGTTCATTTTTTTGGCCTGTGGTGTATAGTAACTTTTAGCATCATTAATTGTGTCTCAAGTACAAACAAATTAGGCTTATACATAAAATTCACTGCTGGAAAGCAACATGATTCCAGGGTTGGAGTTTGTTCCTTTTCAACTGGGAAACCAGCTGAAATGGGTGATAGAAAAGAAAGCAAACAAAAAAAAGACAAAAAATTGCAAATTACATTTGAAGACCGAGAAATCTTTCAGATACCTCTCTTGATTTTGCACTGCTGATGGACATGGAGACTCACATTCATCTGGCTTGGACCAGAGCACCCTGCTCACAAGTTTGTCTCTTAAGCTCACCTCTAGAGAAACCCAGATACAACCTTATGCCCAGAGAAGATACAGCCAACTGGGAAGGCCCTGACCAACAACCACAGATAAGAAATAGAAGAGAAAAGTTTACTTGGTTTTGCAGTAGGCCACCACACACATGATGCCAACTACTAGAAGAGCAATGCAAATGCCAGTTATGGTCAGCACCCGTTTCTGGTACAGTTCCTCAGCTTCTAGAAAGGGACAAAAACAGAGAAAGTCACAACATGGAGGGTGGCTAGGCAAGGAGCACACAGTCAACATCTGTCATGCTACAAACCAGCGCACAGATTCACACAGCCACACCGAGACACAGCCACCACACTTCAGGCAGACTCATTATTGACTGCAAGGAGAACAGGACTACACCACAAACTATTAACACAATACTGGGGATGAGAAAAATTACAGAATTACAGTCAAAAGTCACTTTTTTTTTCTTAAAGCCAACAAGAATAATATATAAGAAACAACTTCTTAGTTGACAAACACAGCATTTGCTGGAAATAAAAATGCAGTGTGGTAAGGTAAAAACAAGAATTTGCAAATGCTTTGGAAGTTTTGCAAAGACAGCTGGAATGAAAGCCATTTTTACAGGTCTCATGAGAAATTTATTTTCTTATTATCTGTTTTGGATTGTTTTCACATCCAATATCCCTCTGGTCCCATGTCAATTTATACCTCAGCTGTCTTTACAGGAGAAATTTTAAAATACTCTTGTACATTTGAGACATGAGCTTGGCTTGTAATTCTATCACCAATGGAAATGAAGACAGGTTTTGAGCTCTGGTCATAAAATTCAGACTCTTTCTCCAGTGCTCCTCCTAAAACACAGCAATATCAACAACCAGCAGTGCCTTGTGTGAGAGAAATGCAGTTTCAACTTGTATCCCTTTGTGACCAGCAAAGCAACTCTCTAACTAGGGTGGCAGCTTGCTTCGTGATGACAACTTGCTACCGATCTCATTCATCAGAGATATTTCACTCTTATAAAGGTGTTAGTAGCACTGCTAATGTTTGGGCTGGAGCTACTGCTGCTTTCCAGCCTGGCTCATGCTTGGCAGACAGCACTGCAGAGTGCTCTGCTGGGGAAATGTTACGTAAGCAGCTCTGAAACAGAGGTGCATTCTGTGTTGACGCTTTACAGATGAGGAATTGTGTTCCTGCTCTTAGGACAAAAATGGATGTCTAGCTTTACTCAAGACTTCTTTTTGATTAAGCAGACAGACCAATAATGGTCTGCAATATTGACCACAGTCAGAATACCAGCAGGCAATTAAAAATAAATGAATGAATCAGAGCTGCACAGCTTTGCACTACCTTTGGGATAAATGTCAGCATTATTCCTGCTGGAAGGGCCTTACATCTGGCTGGTACAGAGGTGCACAGTGGTCTCTCATGCGTGCCATGTATCACTGTCCAAATGATGTGCTGTCATAAATGACACACCAGTTCAGGGGAAAATATTCCTTACTGAACAGGGAGCACAATTCCCTCCTTCATGTTTCCTGAGCTTGTCTAGTTTTGTTTTAAAGTTGCTGTGGGCAAGTGGCAAATACCAAAAAACAAAAATAAATCCTAATTTCTCTGATACAATGCACCACACCACGGAACAAGTTTGTCTTACAAGCCAAACCCATTGTAAATCAAACACCAGCAAACAGGTCATGAGCACTGTCAGACAAAATTAATAGCACTAATTATTAACAAAGATGGGGGAAGAGGAGAGAAGAAGTGAGTGTGGTAAAACTAGGATGCTGCAAAAATGTATTAAAGAAAAATAAATATAATTCCAAGAACAGAAAGTCAAACAAGGGAAGGAAGAAATGGCTGAAACTCCAACCAAACCAAACTACGACAAAGAAAAATAGGAAGGTGAAATATAAGGAAAGACAGGAAAAAGGGTAGAGAAGTCAACTACAGGCCTGGCACAGCATGCTTGGAACTGGAAAAAAAACAGAAAGAAGAAATGCTTGGGGACAAAAAAAAAGATTGAAGCAGAGTGTGAAGGGATTTCTCATACAGCATAACTCCTCACCTAGGCTAGTTAGTGGCAGTGGATCCCCTTCCCTTTTTTGCCCCTTATGAAAGCGCTTATTAGTTAGCCATGGAAATGGTGTATTACAAGGATGTCACAGGAGACAAGAGAATTGTGCTAAGCAATTTAGGGGCTAATTTGAAATGCTTTGAATTATTATTATTATTATTATTATTATTATTTTATTGTCATGCTGTCAGCTGTTAGCTTATGAAAGCAAAATGAATAATGACATATCAACCCATTTTTTTTTTTTGGAGCACAAGGGAGAGGAAGTAGAAGATTAACAGTGGACACTCTGCTCAGTTTTCGTACTGAAGGAAATATTGCACTGACTCTGGGAGATTTGGTGCAGGCTGAGGCTGTTGCTAATGAGCTGGGCAGCTGGCTGGTGATGGCCTGACTGAGTTTGCCAGTGGGCTGAAGCTTGTTGCATATCTGTGGGACTTTCTGGATGCTCACTTACTGCAGGGGATGGGGGATGAAGAGAGGGAGAAGGGCTGTGGGTGCAGCCCTGAGCAATGCTCCCAGCACCAGCAATTCTGCTGGGACTATAGGTCTAGATGGGCATGGGAAATTAAACCCCTGGATCTGCTTTCATAGCCTTAGTTCCCTCCTCTGCCCTTTGAAACAAGGCCCTAAGGAAAACGCAGCTTGACATGGTGTGCATGAATGGTGGTGCTGCTATGCCCTCCCTCAAACTCCAGGGGCAAGGTCTGCCTAGGAAAGCACACACACTTGGGCATGTCATGCCCAGCAAACCAGCAAGCTCTCATGAAAACCCGGCTGTGCTCCTGGCTGGCAGGGGACAGCCAGGGCCAAATGAGGGATGCCCAGGTGTTCTGCAGGGGCCAGTGTGGGTGACAGGGGATGCTGGCAGCTGGGACAGGACTGGGATCCTGGTCAAGACTTTGCAGATGGCATGGTACCTCAAAGACAAGACTTGGACTCTGTTTAAGGCCAAGAAGAGTTTTGTGAAGAACTCCTGTGGGGCACTTGGGTTGTGCTACATCTTGCCCCAAAACTGCCTTCTGTCTCTGACCAGTGTTAATGTTTATGGAGTCAGTTAATGACACCCAGCTAAATTACACATGCTGATTAAACTACCGTGAAAAAAATTTATAGCAGCCTTGCAGGAAAGTCTGTAAAGAATTTTATGTGCAGTGAGAATTTAGGAAAGATTTTAGCCTGTTAAGTATTAAAAATAATTTCAATAATTTTTTCACCCTACAGAACATTAGGAAAATGAAATCAACATAAGACTTAAGTCAAGGTATCACATAAGCAGCCTTTCAAATATGCATATTATGCAATAAATTTCATATCACTCTAATTCATACATAACTGATGATATATGAAGTCTTAAATTTGCTCTGTTTCAAAGTTTTTCTTCTTAAATATCTCTGGAGATTTTAAAAGAATTTCATTCCAAGAGGTTGTTCTGCTAATGTAATTTCATATATAAAGCAAAATTTGCATGTCAGTTTTTTAAAGGATTTAAATTTAACTGCTCATATGTTAATGTAGCCATACATCTTCCACTACAATCTTATATGTGTAAGTGGGAATTATTGCTAACTTAGGATAATAAAAACAAAAATTAGCTGGGTTGTGAGTGATTTTTTAAATTTGGGCTTGTAATGGGTTTTCCACAGTCCATAGCTTAAGCTAATGACATTTTACGGGGGCATTTTTAATAAGAACATGAACGAAAACTGCCTCACCATCTGTTGTTGGGTTTTGGTTTTTTTTTGTGGTTTTTTTTTGTTTTGTTTTTTTTTGGTGTGTTTTTTTGTTTGTTTTTTGTGGTTTGTTTGTTTGTTTGTTTTTTTGTTTTGTTTTGTTTTTATTTTGTATTTAAATTTACCAATAATTATAGGAGATTCCAAACTAAAAGTGACCTGAATTTCAAGTAGCCTATTCAAGTAATGCATTATTTGTACCTCTGAATACAAATAGCTAGTCAGATAAGTACAGTCTATTCATGAATAAGACTTAAAAGATCTATTTCTATTATATTTAAAGCTGAAGTGTGAAAATAGTACCCACTGCAAATGTTCATGTTGCGTTTAGAAATACTGAATTATTTAGAAATATTGAATATATTTGCTGACTTGAGGATCTGGAGTCTAGCTGTAAACTTCTACTTAAGTTCCTAAATAACTTTCAGTCCACTTTGAATTTACAGACCTGGAAAGTAATGTATATATGCATATCATTAACAGATATGTATAAGCAACTGCTTTACACATGATGTGTAACCACCAAAATGTGGGTTTAGACATAAAATTTTACTTGAAAATCAGAGCTCAACACTGCAAATTTGCATAATTTTAAGCGGCCATAACAGTTTTCCCCTTTTAATGTACTAGTTAGACATTTTGCTTAACACTTACAGTGTTTCCAAAACCTGGCAACCTGAGAAAAACTCACCAAAAGCAGAGGTCAAAACTAATCAAAACTATACAGCAGAAAAAGGAATGTACACTATGTTATGATCACTCCAGTAATTCCTAGAACTCCTTAAGTCTGGAATATCCTATCAATATTTTGATGACCATTGTAGTGAACTGATCTCCACTAACACTTCGACAAGGGTTGTTGTTATAGCTGTATGATCCCTTTTAAAGCATAAAGAAATTGGTTAGGAATTGAAAAGGGGAAGTGGAGGAAAAAAAAAATTAAAAGGGGTTTATCTCTCAGGGTCTAGAATCTGCAGGCTAAAAGGAATGATTGGTCCATACCCATAAATTCAATCCCAAGATGCTCTGCCAATGCAGAAAGTTGTCAAAAAAAGAAAGAAAAAGGAAAAAGTTTCAGAAAAGAGCAATACACTGTACTTAAAAATAAATTACATATGAGAATTACAGCTATTCTGTGTCTGCACATGAAACAGGACAAAGGGTGCATGGTTATGTGGGCAGTGCTCAAGTGCACCTTTCTTAGCTATGTGACCAGACCTTCTGCAAGGCTTATACACAAAAATATGTATACATGGAGCCACAGTCCAGGGAATGCAACAGGAACCATTAACCCTTAAAGATCTTACTGAGATGAACATGGCTGTGGCCTGAGCATGCCATGTTGTTGTTGGCTGATTGTTTTCACATGGGAACATGACAGCCAAGGGATGCTCTACGAAGGGCAGCATACCCCTGTAAATGGGTTGTGCATTGCTTTCCCTTCTCACCCTGCCTCTGTCCCCAGAATGCGTACCCTTGCTCTTGGCTGTGACCTGGAGGTGGCTGGCACTGATCACTCAGTAGTGGGAGTCCTCTGCTTTGCAAATTGACTGCAGCAGGCCTCCAGCTTCTGGAAAATGAGGAGCCAAACCCCTTTCCCTGTCTTTGGACTGTGCTGCGTTGGCAGAACAACTTGCTGACCAGCCGTGTGGACCCTGGGGTGCAGCGCCTGATCCCTCACACAAATCACAAATGCCTAAATTAGCACGCCCAGGCCCCAGCACCTTGGGTCAAGAGGAACACAGGTTTCTCCCCAGCAGGTACCCTAGGAGACTCTTCCCATGGGGCCAACACCACAGCCATGGTAGCTCCTGCCTTTTTTTGTTCTTGTGTACTATGAAATTTACATCCAATGGTAATTTTCACAGCAAATGGATTTTTTAATGTAGCTTGCACACATGGGGAATGTCAAATCTTTGTTGTCAATCAGTAACATTTTAAGGGTTAAGTAAGTTTGAATCCGTCCAGGTCTCTTCCTAAAGAGCCAGCATCACATGCCTACCTGACCTCTGCTATTGATATAATTAGTTGCATAGAAAGCTTGATTAAATCTTCAGTAAAATGAATGACATGCCCATGCACATATATTGCTGTAATTATGCTTGCTTATAGGTAAAACACCTAGTTTGAAGGTAATTTAATCTTAGGGAAGTCATTCATATCATGCAGTTTCTATTTCATATAATTCAATAGGGAGTTGGTATTTAATATTGGAATATATTCTGTCTGGAAGGCCTAACAAGAAAACATGCTGAAGGAACATGCATTGCTTATTCAAACCTAGATGTTATATAGCTCTGACTTATCAACAGTATTCCTAGTTACATTCCCTAGATCTGATAAGCAGAATATCCCAACGCTTCTCATTTTATAAACAGGTGATTATTTTTTGATATTTTCCTACTTAGCTTGATATTTTTGCACACTTTTTACATGCAGTGTGGCTTCTATTGAATATTTGTCTCTAGCTGCTCTAAGAATAAATACAATTAATTATTTTTAACAACTCAGTTTTTGTTCTGGTTGTGACTGGTGGATATGACAGTCTTGCAGGAAAAAATGCTTAGGAAGTAATTATTTTTTAACCAAATTCATTTAAAACTACAACTTGTTGGATATATTGTAGCCTGCTGAGATGCAGGGTCTACGGAACAAGAGGATGGTGCTAGGAAATGTGGAACAGAATCCTTCAGCACTGCATGTTCTGTTTATCAGTGGTGTGCCACCGCTGCTGGGCACTCAAGACTTTGAGGGGGCAGATCCAAGTGGGTGGGCAGCCTGGAGACATGGTGCTGCCCAGTGAGGGGTGAGCACTACCTCAGGTGTTTGTAGAGAACTCGCACCTGGCAAAGAAAGGACCCATTTGGATCAACTGCAACAGCAGAGAGGTCCAGGAAGACCAATTCCAACTCTAAAGCACCAAAGTGTCATGTTTCTTTCTGTGGGTAATGAAAAATGCTAAAAAAATATAAATTCTACTTAATGTCATTTCAATTAAAAACAAACTCAAATCTCCTCAACTACCAAAGAGCAGACCCCCTGTATGCCAGCCATTTCTATTTGAGTGACTGGGATACAGTCCCTTTGTGACATTTAAATTCCGCTTTGGATCCAAAATCTGGTTCATTTCAATAGTACTCAGGTTGCAAAATTGGTTTCGAACTTAATG
The DNA here is from genome assembly GCA_013400635.1 of Hypocryptadius cinnamomeus. Classification (NCBI taxonomy): domain Eukaryota; kingdom Metazoa; phylum Chordata; class Aves; order Passeriformes; family Zosteropidae; genus Hypocryptadius; species Hypocryptadius cinnamomeus. The sequence goes on along the minus strand of VYZP01016918.1, from coordinate 6,906 downwards.
TACTAAGTCCTATGGCTCCTGTAAAAGTGACAATTGGCTCAAATCTCAGGAACATGGAAAATTTGTCCATTCATAATTGAAGTATCCTGCCATAGCAATTTTAGCACTTAGTGAACATTAACTGAGCAGTTTATAGTGAAAACCTGTATTTTTTAATTCTGAGCAAAAGATGGACAATGGCATTTTTCAAATCTGCTTGTTCATTTTTGGAGTCGGTCTCAGCACATAGAGTGTACACTTTAGGGTGCTGAAAGACTTTAGAAAATGAAACTTTCAGGTGAGATTGTCCACTACCCTCATGCAGATGTGACTACTTGAGAAACATGTAGAAAATGAAAAATACTGAAGTAGTAGAATAGCTAAAGGCAGACTTTTGAAGACCTGTAGCTTATATGAAAAGGCTGAAAAATTAGGCACATCACTGCAGTTTTGGTCATCCTTCTAGAACATCAGAGCTTTTCTCTTGCCTCCTTTAATGCCTCAGCCAGGTTCACTGTGACAGTACGAGGCAAGGGCCATTATCACCTAAAAAGAAAATTCCTTCCGCCCCTCTTGGTACTGTTCTTCTTGCTCATCAGGGATGGCAGGGCTGAAATTGACACTGTTTAAACTGGTGCCTCAGGCTATGGACCAGGGATGGCATGGACCATGGTCAGGTGATGCCCAAGAAGGGCCACAGCCTGCCCCTGGCCAGTTCTAAATTCATAATTCATATATAATTGTTAACTAGTGAAGCAAAGAAGTCCCTTTGAGTGGGGTCCTGGTCTGTCTGGGGCATTTGAGAGGACAAGGCATTTACCTGTGATTAAACTCTAGAGATGTTCCCTCAACATTCTATTAATTCATGGCTTTATCACTGTTTCTTATCCCAGGGATCATTCTGCACAGTGTTGCTATAAGAGTTCTCTCGCCTAACTACATGAAAATTACCCAAAACTTTTAATGTTATCTCATTACTTTTCCTCTCCTCCATTTGCCTTGATTCCTTGACTTCAAGGGAGAATATGTGTGAACATTCAGACAGAAAATGCATGGAACTGATGTATTTTTGCAACTATTTGTGGACTGCCTTCTGCTGTCTTATGGACCAGTGGTGGATCATGAGTCTCAAAGTCAAAGCAGTCACAGAAAAAATCCAGGGTAGCACACCTGGTAGCAACTGTGACTGCTGTGCTCAAGGAAAGGACATTACAGGGTCTGCCAGCCAGGCTTCTGAGATGAGTCAAGTTAGCCTTGCACTCTGCTGGGACAGGGTATTTCCTGTGTGCCCAGTGGTGCCTTGTTCTGATCTGGCAAAAGGTCCTCAACCCAGTAACTTCAGGACTCTCAAATACCAACTCCAGGGGTGATTTCTGAAGAAAAATTTTCTTTTACAGCCAAATTAAGAGAGTAAGAGCTCATCGGTAGGCACACTTGGCTTGGAACCCCACTGACTCTTTCTTTCCAAATGAAGAAAGACCCTTCCAAAAGAAAGTGAAACTAGATAGCTGTATGGTTCACACATACACTTTTGTTTCCTACTAGCACTTATGCTGTTTAGCATCTCAATTTGCTCTGTACTTTGCAAAAGCTGCATCCACAGAACTAAGTTAATAATCCACAACACTTGGTGCAAAATATGAACTTGGCTTTAAGTCCCAGATGCAACATTTGCCTCCAGAGAACTCTCTAAGTCCTCTGTTAAATAATATGCTCTGGTCTGCTTTGGGTATGATAATAAAAAGTCATATAAATGCTTCTTCATTGATTTTTTTTAGTTAAGTATAAATGTGCCCTCAGTGGACCCTTTCCAAAAGTGTCATTTCAAGATCTTAAGCAGTATAAGAAATCAGATGTTGCAGTACAGATGCAGGGCAGGCAGAAGTGCCAGAGTCTCATAGCCATTGACTGGGGCTCCCAGAGTGGCCTGAGGTAGGTAGAGGTGTGCTCTCCTGCCTCTGCATTTCAAGGAGAGGAAGTGCTTGACCATCTCAAGTACTAATAACTAAGTGTAACTCTTGCAGCAAGGCAAGGGCATCTGTGCCTTTTCCATGGAGGCAACTTCAGAACATCTCAACCTGGTATCTTTAAAAATCGCAACCAGTGTTAGGAAACTGAAAAACAAAGGAAGGAAAACCTACCCGAACTTTTTTTTCTCCTAGGTTGGAAAATGAATTTATAATCAACATACAAGTCTTCTATAGTTTTCAGATAAAATTCAGCAGCAAACAATGGATCTCATATTTTTTACATTATCTCCTTTTAAATTATTATTCTAAGATCAGAAAATCTGAACTGCACTTTTCACCACAATCCATAGAAAAGGCCACTTAAATCTAACATTTGGTAAACAAATACTGTAACAGCATAAAAAGTTTTAGAGCCATCACTACCAGAGGCATTTAAATATAACTCACACTAATAAAGCTTCTAAAGCAGGCCATAAAAATGCACACTTAAGTGCTGGAAGGTCCGGTCCCCAGTCAGCACTCTTGGGATTTATGTGGGTAGCTTCTATGACGGAAAGTATGAATTATGTATGGATGTTTTTCATCCATCAGTATAAGAGAAAACCTGTGCATCTCTTCAGGCTCCAAAATGTCCAGCACATACTTACAGCTTTCTGTCCTGTATACCAATGGAAATTAAATCAAGCTGGCCTATAGTCTTTCTGTGCTGGCAATTAATCCATCAAAAAACCAGTTTCTATAACACTGCTTTTAGATGACAGTATATTCTGATGTCAGGAACAATTGAATTTAAGTAGTACATGTGCATTTAAATGTAAGACCTAAGGAATTTTCTTTTATGTTACCTTTGACTTTGCCAATGAGAGAAAATAAATATATAGTGCAACTTCTGCTACATTCTTGTCAAGTAATAATAATTAGCCCATTTCTCCATGGGAAACCTTATGGGATGGGGCTACAGTGCTGATTCTAGTAATCTGTGTATGTGTGGGTCTGATACTTTCATTTGGCCAATTAAACTTTGATCTCTTGCACCTGTTACTCACAATATACCCAAAACATGTCAGACCTCATTGTTTAAGTAATCTCTTCCTCTTTTCTTTTTCTTTTTCTTTCTGTGCTCTCTCCACTGAAGCTTGGACAAGGAGGAGGAAGAAAATTTTGATCCTGTTTGGCAAATGCTCACTAGAAACAATGTAAGCACCTAAATTACCTTTAATCTCTAGTTCCAAATGTCATATATAATTAGAGGACTAGCTACCCATCCTTTGGTTGAGGGAGTGCTGGCCTGTATCATGACTTATAAGCTTTTTCTGGCAAATAAAATGGGAGACTTTCAAAATTTCATTTTGTACTGTTTCTGCTTGATGTCAGCAGGGAGTCCATATCACACATTCAGAATTAATTTCATAGCATTCCTAAGTCTTGCATTTCCCCCTACCCTCAATGTCAAACCATCTCAGGATTGCTTTCGGTTATAATTTGCAATTGCTTTTTGTTATAATTTTCATGCATCAGGCAGAGATAATCAATATTAGGCCTCAGGCAACAAATCTAGTTACAGATTAAAAAAAAAAAAAACTGGAGGAAAGATGCAGCGACAAGAAAGCAGCACCGACTGAGCATGCTTCTACTGCGGCAGACAGAAAAGTAGTGGACGTACTGTAGAAGCTGGCCATTACGTAGTTTTGGCAGCGATCACCAGTAAATTCATTTGGGCACCTGAGAGGAAAAACAAACAAAAAAAATGGTAGAGAAAAAAACAGAGAAAAGAGAAGAGGTGAATATATGCTAAGAAAGAAGCTCCTTCAGTGTGAACTGATATGACTTGGTGAGTTCACTTTCAGAAACTGAATCTCGGTTTAGCATGTCAAAATAGTTCAGGATGTTGAGAGCAAGTCATTTGCTCTGTGGAAATGTAAAGAAATACCCCCTGCAAAACCAGCCAAAACCAAACCAATCCAGATCAAAATGTGTTTCAAGATCTGAGACAGAAATTCACCATTCCAGAGACCGAGATTGGTTTTAGGATGCTCTTTCCACAAGGCAGCAAGGACACAAGATCTGTACATACTCATCTCCATGAGTTTGATCTTTTAGGTTTGCACTTTGCAGCAGTTTCCCAAACAAGAAAACTGCCAGCGTGTGCAAAACAAATGCATCTGTGAATGAATGGAAAGATCAAAAATCACACAAAGGAGAAATATTTTGGAGGTCAATAATGCCATGGTGTACAGATTGTACTTCAGAAAATCAGGTCACAAATTAGTGAGTAAAGAGGCCGGTTCCAGCTGAACTGTGAAAACACCAAGTACTATTGATTTTGTTGCTGTAGTTGGGGAAGAAAGCAAAGTTCAGATTATTTTAACATACTTTCTTGGTTTTGGATTTTCATGGGCAGAGTTTCAGTACATCTTGCTCCAGTGAATCCAGGTTGGCACCTAAAGGGCAAAAACGTGATAAGCAATAGTACACCAAAACCACTGCACTAACAGACTTACATCTGCTGGTCTATGGAGTGCGAGTGCATTAAGTGACCTCCTGGTTGGGTGTTAGTCACAAATGATCAGAAGAGAGGCAAGAAAGTGTAACCTTTCCAGAAGATAAAACTTTGCAAAATTTACAGCAAAAATCCATCAGAGAAAAAAAAAGCATTTTTCTTGCCTGTTTTGAAAAAGACAGAAGAATCATGGCTAGCAAAAATGTGTACCAGCTCACTGCTTATTCCATCTCATGAAGGGCCCAGATTGAGTTCTTTTTTAAAACTTGCAATGCAGTGCATAACAACAATTTACACTGTTGCTTTCATTAGTCACATAAAATCTATGAAAATACTATGATTTTCTTATTTCTGTGATGGCATGTTGTGTCTTCTGGTAATTTCCCTCGAGGAGGAATAGTTAGTACAGTGATCACTGAAAAGCCGCAAAAATCCAAAAGGTGAGAAGATAAAGTCAAACCCAAAGGGAAGTATATTCACCATGGCTCACAAGAAGGTAAAATAAGCCAGTCCAGACAATAAGTAAAATGAGAGGGCAGAAGTGCTCTCAAGATTTTCAGTCCTGGAGTTGTCTGTCCTTCCAGTTTGCAAGCTCTTCTGCAGAAAACTTCAGTGCAGCTTTCTCCTTGATCATAGAGAAGGAATTTCTCTTCTGTGATTTGCCCATCTTTTCTGCTGCTGCCTACCAATTCTTCCTTCACCTTCATTC
>VYZP01016903.1:0-14765 GCA_013400635.1 Hypocryptadius cinnamomeus | reverse complement strand
TAGTGGAATAGCCTTTTTAATTTTTATATTCAGTTTGATGACCCTTGATATTTCCTTGAGCAAGATCACAAACTCAAAGTTTGCCTCAAAATCAAGGCATCTCAAGATAATCTTTCTTTTGGAGCTAAAAAATGAGCCATTTGAGAAAATAGCTCTTTTGTTTTGCCCAGACAACAGTAATAATGGAATGTTTTCTGGTATTTCTTGGGCAGCAAGCCAGAATCAAACTTTAAAGAAGATTATCTACCTAATTGCTTGTTATATTAGGAAACTATCAACCTGAGTATTCCTTCAAAGACAGCAATATTTGCATTTTCTTATTGCTTATTTTTGACAGTTGGCGAAAGAAACAGTGTATAATATGCTTAATTAATTTCTTGTGTCTGTTTTATTTCAGAAAAGTAAACAAGTGCTACAGGGGTCGCTCTTGTCCAGTAGTTGTTCATTGCAGGCAAGTACAATTTCTAAAATAGCTTTAGAGAGATCTGTATGTGTAAGAATTTAATGTAGATATAAATGAAGTGGGCAAATTAAAGCTTTACATGAATCACTAAACAGTGAGGTAGGCTAAAGTTTTAGGTATAATTCAATTGAGTTTTAATGCTATTTAATACTTAAGATCTGTTTTCATCATAAAATTATCCTTCCATATGATTTTTTTAGATGTTGAGCCATGACTTAACGTATGGCCACGCTCTCTAGTATAAGTAGCACTTCAGTTTTATACACTTCCTTCAAAATTACAGATGTTCTTTGCATGCCATCCCAATTCAGTCTGCTTTATTTTATTAACACTCAATTATGTTTTATTTCTTCTTTACTTGTTTTTAGTGATCAGGGTAAGAAGAGGGCAATGTCAGGGAGTGGAAATCTGCCCAGAGATTGAGTAATTCTTTAAGCACAGAGTATTTTTAGGCCTGACAATGTGATAGATGAACACAAAAGCTGTCAGGCAGTTCAGTGGAAAAGTTTACCATAATAACATTAATGTTGGGTTTTGCCATTGGGGGTTCTGACTTACTTATCAAAAACATCCTTGTAGATAATGGAGACAGAAAAACAGCTCTGCTAAGAGGCAGGATGCTTGCCTTCACTTTGGATGGGAGTGAGGAGGGAGGGGATGTGTTTCTAACATGTGCCTCAGACTGAGGATGCAAGGAGCTGAATGCTCCAGAGGGGGCTGGTCTGCATTGCCTCCAAGAAACATGAGAAAGGAATGGTTTGATGCACAATGAAGAGCCTTCAAATTTCTTGCTATTTCCTTACTGTGATGGATGGAAATATCTACCATGAGCTCAAGAGTTTTTGTTTTTATTGGGCCTGATTGCTGTCTTGTCTCTCATTATTCAGCTTAACTAATAAGATTGTGTCTTTGTTCCCTTCATAGACAGAGAAAAAAATTATTATCACTTGCTCCTTTTCTCTAAACAGTGATCTAGTAACTGAAAGAAAAAAATCTCTGTCTACAGAAATTGTTTCATAGCATGACTGTAAACAGAATGCAATAACGTGCTTCATGCTGTTCTATTATTTTTTTCTTTCATTAATTCTTTTACACAAATTGAGCTATCAATAAAAATAATGGCTTAATTAATAAAACTACATACCAGCCTAATGGGTCATACATGCACCTTTGTAAAAATTTTGGGGAGGGAAAGAAAAAAAGCTTTTACTTAAAGTCTTAATTATGTTTGCTAACAGCAGCTCTAAAAGAGCATCACGCTGGCAATTACACGTTGCTCTCTGAAAGGGACACAAGCTGCATTCAGATTAGGGAGCTTTGCCCCTCCCGAGGCTTGGCCTCACATCTCTGAGGAAGGGCTGTGGATATACAAAAGTTAAAGCTCTTTCTTAAAGTTACAAGATAATATTTCTTTTTGGTCGTTGTTACTAGGGAAGAATTAAAGAGAAAGGTACAGAGAAAAAACAAACCACTCATGTATGCGAAGAAAGATAGTAGTCCTCAGTAATTAAATACTTATTCTTGAGCAAACTCTGTATTCCCTCTCACCACTGCGTTCAAATGCAATCTGCAGCATTTTTGACTGTTCTGGGTAATGTTCTAGTCAAACTCATTAAGTTCTTTATCTCATATATAAGCGACTATAAGGTCACTATATGTACACGTTTTTAATAGAAATGGTATCCTGGTTTAGGGTTTTCCACTGTTGCTTAAAATGCTTTTCTTGCAAAAACACAACTTGGCATCAAAAATCAAAACAAAGCCCTGTTATCCATGCAGGGAAGTAGTTAATCTTCCGCAACCAGCTTGTGTTTATTCAGTGCAAGCTTTCTCTCCTCTCTCAGTACCCTCCTTTAACCCCTCATTCTTTCCTCTCCCACCATGTGTAACACTGTAACATTAAGGGCAGGTACCTTCATGTTGAGTCTAGATGCACACTGATAGGCTTTATTTTTTCTTTTTCCTTTTCTGTTGGCAGCGATGGTGCGGGAAGAAGTGGAACCTACATTCTAATTGACATGGTTCTCAATAAAATGGCCAAAGGTGAGAATCTAACGGCTTCTTACTTCCTCAGTGCTGAAATATGTGCTTGTGTTGCCATGACAACAGTGGGGGAGCAATATTCACAGAAAATCTGAGAATAAATTAGAGGCAAATTGTACTCTTTCCTGAATGTTCTGTAGTTTTATTTTCATACCAAACACAAATGCTTTGTGAATGAGAGGTGTGTTTGTGCCGTTGAGAAATATTTGAATTTTTAAATTTATTATTTAAAATAGTTATTACAGTTTTTACAAGAGATGCCTTGGGGCTGTGGTTACAGGATCTGGGTCCTGGGCTGTGTCGTGGCTGTTGCCCACATGGGTGTTACCTGCCCCACCATGACAGTCAGATGTGATTATTTTCCTTTTTGGAGCTGTCCATTGCCACCAACACATGTAGAAGTGGTGGTGCCAGACAGGACCTCGTGTCTGGCACAGATTTGTTTCTTACAAGGAAAAAGACTGTAGTGAACAACACAGAGGACTGAAAATATATCTGCATTGCCAGTTCTGGCACTATCTGTTCAATATTGAGCAATGTATTTAACTTTCCTGTTTCTTAGAAGTCTCATCTGTGATATATAATTTTATGGTGTGGGAAATAATCTGTCAACTAAACATAAACTTGTTTGTTAAAAGGAATGATCTATAAGATTCTGTAGAGATTGGGACCATTCCTTTTTTTTTTTTCTTGATTGGTAAATTGTTCATGGTGGGAAGTACTTGAGGTACTTGGAAATAATCTTTGTTAGAACTGAACAAATTTTTAATGCTGATACTGTCTTCAGAAGGAAGGAGGGTGAGACTGAGCATGTAAACCTGACACAACAAAAAGAAATTTGCCTTTATTGATTCTTAACCTGAGTTCTTAAGCTGCACCTGGCATTATGCACACACATGTATTTAATGAAAAAGGATTAGTTGTAAAAACATACTAATTTATAGAGAGAAATAATATTTAGTTCTTTGAATTCTGATCACTTTACAGCATTTGCTTAATATCTTCTAACGCAGACATATTTTTATATGTAGTTTAAAAATACCCTCTATGCTTTGCAGTCATCTGCTGTTGCATCCTGAATATTCCAGTCCTCTGGGACATGGTGGTATCCGGTCCCTTTAGAAAGAAGATTTTAGCTTTTCTTTTTTTTCTCTCCAGATTTTGTTAACATGTCTCATCAAACATGTACTGAATTTTCTGCCCGCAAGCATCATGTGGAACTTGCCACTGATGCTAAAAGAAGTTGTATGTTTGCCTTCTCCTTTGCGCTGTACTGAAAATAAATTTTTCAGTGGGATGAGATTAGTTTTCCATGCTCGTTGGAAAATAGGTTTTTTGCTCTGTGAAGGAATATGGAGATATTTCCAATGCTTGTTACTTGCCATGTGACAACCTAGACTTTAAAAATAGAAGCAATGGTACATCGTAAAATTAATGTGGACCTTTGTTAAGTGTTTGTTCACTCATTTCGGCTATCAGCAGTAAGAAGCCATAATGAAAACTAGATTTAAAGTATATGCAATTTATTGGCATATAGAAGTAAATGAGGAGTATTTTCTAGCTCGAGGCTTTCAGCCACTTAAGGGAGGGTTGACTTTGTTGTAAAAGCACTGAAGAATGCCATTTATTGACTCCATTGTACCATGTAATGTCAAATTCCATTTTAAGTGTGGGCTTAGCACTGCACAATGCCAGACAAGTCATGTGAAACTGGCCAGAGAAAGGCGTCACAGGGCTTTTTGGAGATCGGTCACCCCCATTTTGTTCTTGACCTGCTCCCCTCTGCCCGTGGGGGTGTGCGACGCGAAATCCCCTGACCTGGTGCTTTGGCTGGAGTTTAAATGAAAGATCAAAGGGCAGAGCGGGCATCTCAGCCCTGCTGAGGTGGGCCTTTCCCAGGCTGTCACACTGTGCGGCCGCCAAAGGTTTTGTTCGGGCGGGAGCCGCGGCCCAGCCTGTGCGGCCGGGGCCCTCTTTGTCTGGCCTGAGAAGCTGGAGGCCCAGGTTGAGGATCCAATGTTCATCAAATGATCAAAGGCCTGAAGCCCTGGACATGAAATCTTTCTTTCCATTTCCTTTTCTTAGAGAATGAATTGCACGAGTGGCAAAGAATGCCCTTTCCAAAGCTTTTATGTGCAGTGCGAGGGCTAACTTCAGAGTCCTTCAGCGCTGAACATAAAAATGTAAGTGCACTTTCAATCTGGGCCCAGCTGCAGGGCCAGCATCGAGGAACCCTTCTTTCAAAAAGGCTTTTAAGGATTAAGGCCTTCAGTCTTTCAAAAAAAAAAAAAAAAAAAAAAGGCAAAAAAAAAAAACCCCAACCAAAAAAAACCCACCATGGACTTTTAAGAATAAACTTAGAATAATTTGAGTTTCTTGTTCCATGGTCTGGTTTATTAGAAAGTAGACAATAATGCATTTTTAAATCAAAGTAAATAGAGGAGTACTTAGTTTCAGCAGTGGGAAAGTAGAAAGCAATCAATAAATACATTGGCTCTTTAGTGGGGTCTTTAATAGGTTGGGCAAAGGAGCTCCTTTTTCATGTAATGATTTACTTCCCTGCATTCTCTTAGACAGTTAACTGTAAATGCCTTTGTCATTTACAGTTTCTTCTATTGCTCATTGAATTAGTGCTAACACTTAGTCTATTAAACGCGTTATAAATTCATATCTTCTACTACCCTGCTGTTGCCAACCCTCATACTATTTTAGATGCTGAAAACCACCAACAAGGGACCTGTTCTTAAAACGTAAAGCAGGGGAAAAGAAATCAAGTTGGGGAGGATTTTGTGTTTGACATCTGCCACATCAATTTGACAGCCCCAGCCCCTTTGAGGAAGGGAAATTTGAGGAATGAAAATTTAAAGAAGTAAAGCATCTGAGCTCAGGGCACTTGCAGGACAGTAAAAGTTGGTAACGAGAGCAGAAATGCTCCCATTGTGTACTTGGCGGGTGAATTGAGCTGGTGGAAGGATGTGCGGGAGCTCACAGGGGCACTGGGACAGATTTGCTGTTGGGGGAAGTTCTTAATGAATTTCACTGTCCTCGGTGCAGTAAATGCAATGACTTCATCTCTGCACTTATTCCTAACATCCACATGAAATAATCTGAGATACTGGAATAGGCAGAGAGCACCAGTGTCTATCCTGTGCTATCATTCCTGTGTCATGTCAGCTGGAAGTTTCAATGCAAAGTAGATCCTTTTGTTTCATTGTTCCAATAATTAATGTAGCTATTTATAATGTAGTTTATTACTATATTTTTTTTTCTTCCTAGCTTCATATGCTGTTGCCTAGAAAGTTTGGACAAGTTGATCCTTGAGGTCCCATTCCAACCTGGTTTTCTGTGATTCTGTGATATGCAGAGACCCTGATCCTATATCCATCAAGGCAATAAGAAAAAAGAAACAGTGTTGAATCTGGCCTTACAATAACATATTTTAATACTATTTAACATGTTTCAACTGTGGTACCTATTTAACTATGATAACTATTTGTACATGGGTGTTAAAGTTTTAAGACAGTTACCAAATCACCTCTCATTTGAGTGACAGCCATCTTAGCACAAGCTTTAGTTTTGAGTTAGAAACTGAGAAGTGGTTTAATTCAGCCCATGTGCATTTTCATGATTTAAATAAATACAAAAAATGATAATGGATTGTTTTTGTAGATAACAATGGTTACTGGATTTATTATAGGGACTATTTCTCTGAGGCTGATTTCTGCTGAGAATTTCAACGTTCCTGATGTGTTTACAAGTTTTATCCTTTGTTACTAGGGAAGATAAGATTATTTAGATTTAGTCTGCTTGATACTTCTTCCTCACCTCAAACTCACAGTAATGCTGAGCTGATCAGATTTTTTTTCTTTTTGTGTGATCTAGAGAAAAGTCGAGAATTTTCTCATTTCATGTCTTTCCCGCAGGCTTATTGTAGTGACTAAAAGTGTGATATATTGCAAGACATTTTTATTGAGTGTTTTTGGCACACATACACACAAAAAGAAAAAAAAAAAAAGAAAAAAAAAGGAGAGATTATGAGTCTTCCCACTTTCATTTTTCTGAACTGTGAGGCTTGGATAGTGTAGATAATAGTTTGATTTTTAGATATTCATCCAGCCAGCAGCTGCTTAGGGTTTGCTGACCATCCATTTTCTTGTGTTTGAACTAGCTGAAACGAGATGAGTCAAAGGGAAGGCAAATATGAATTTTAAAATCCTTTTAAAGTATTGATTTCCAAATTCTAAAACCCAGCAAAAAAGATTCGATTTAGCAAAGCCGAACCAACGGTTTATTCTCTCTCATTCAAAAGCTTGGATTATAATTGATGAGCACATGCACTCTGGCCAGGGCTGGCTGTGGAGGTTATCTCCCCAAGTCCTTTCCTTGCCCCTGCTACCCTATTGTCTGAGGGTCTTGTGAGTCAGCTCCTGAGCAGATGCAGTTTATACCGTGACATTTTAAGGCAAAACAAAAGATTCCTTAATTCGCCTTCTGACTCGTCGTGATCAAATGATTTGGGCTAATCTGAACCCTTGCTGAGGTTTTGCTTATCTGCTGTTTGGATTTAACAATCATAATGAAGTTGTGGGGTTAGCTCCTCTCTGAAAGGATTTTATGAAAGGAAATGCTTGCCCATACTCGTGTTAAAATGGATTCAATCTGCTTATTTTTGAGTCCTTATGCAAAGTCTGAGAAAATTCTATTGTTCTGTTGTTCTGATACAAACCTAGAGCTGACTATTTCTGACATGCTTTTGGTGAATGAGGAAATATTTCCTCAGCCCAGGATGAAGCTTTTCCCATGAAAACAAAATTTAATGTACTGCTTTTCTTCAGAGATTGAGAGAATATATAGGGTAAATGGGAGATTTCTTTTTCCCTTTTTTTTTTTTAAGGTAATAATAGTTAGAGGGTCAAAAAGTGGGATTAGAAATAGGTGGTACTCTAGGAAAAAATTTACAGCAGAAAAATTCAGGACTTAAAAATATAATTGTTTTCAGGGTCTGAATTTGAATTAATTATCTGGCTGGTCTTTGAGATTTGGGTGAGACAGATTATTATCTCTAGGAACACAGAAGAAAAAATACAGAGCCAAAAAATTGGGGTTTGTTTTGTTTACGGTTGTGCTGTCCACAAGACTGCCTCAGTTCTCAGCAGCAGTAATGCCAGCCATGTAAATCTGAAATGCTGCTGTTTCAATTTCCAGAGGAAGTTGCTCGTGTCCATGTAAACATATCATATGTTATAAGGCTGGTTTTTCCAATGAGCTGCATTTATGTATTGTAACTTTTATGTAATGAGTTACCCTGGAAACACAATTAGGCAAATAGTGCTCGTTCTTGCAGCCTTTCCCAGCAGATAATTAATCACTATGAGAGCTGGGCCCCCAGCTACACGCACAAGGGTATAGGGAATGTATAGGATAGTTTTTCACGGTCCAGCCTGAGGTGCTCAGCAAACTCTTGCTATTTAGAAAAAGCTGTTTAAAATAGTGTTTATTTCCTTTGAAAAACACATTTGGACATCTGATGCTTTAAAGCTTTTTGCATGTTATTGCCTGTATGGAGTCATCGATTAATAGTTCATAGAAGAAAGATAAAATTGTAGCATGTTCTACAAGCTTCTATTCTGAAATGAATTCATTACCGTGGGGAAGGTGTTCTTGGTTGATGTTTCCCACTGTTTGTTGTATGGTCTGCATTTTTAGGTGGTTTCCTTTACAGAATATAAAGATTTCAAGCAAAAAGCAAACATGTTATTGATACAATCTCTTTAGCTTTTTTTAAATATATATATATGTATAATTTATTGGTCAGGGATTACCCTAAGGGAGCCATATTTCTTGAGTTACTTGCTATTCTGAGGATTTTATTGGAAACAACTTAGGAGTAGGAAAGTATGGTAGAAAGCAATCCTAATTATCCAGGGTTAGGGGCAAATGAATTGTGAAGAAAGACTGATCAGGCATGGGCTATTCCTTGGGAGAGGGAGCACGAAGGGGGGTCCCCATAGAACACTGGAAGACCCTGAAAGAAATGTATTGATGTCAGTAAGCAGCTTGAGATAGTGACTAATTTGAAAACAAGAGGTCATTGACTGAAACTAAGGAGGAGACAAGCAGATAAGGAATTTGTGTGGCGTTTTTCCCACCATGGGTAGGTTAGGATGTGGAAAAGTGAAAAAGCTGGGTCACAGAAGTACTGTGCTGCTTCTTTGAAAGCAGCTGGGCACATGTTTGGAAAAGTAAGTTTATGTACAGAGAGTAAAACCATTTCTTTTTTGGTAGCTAATCTCATGCAGCAGAGTGTTCAGTTGACCGGTGGTGGTCTTCTGGCTGCAAAGGAGTTTGGTAGCTAAAGTGTAGTTATGCCACAGTTTCTAAAGCTGGACCAGTTTAGTCACTTTTAAGGATAAACTCTGTTTAAAGAGTTTATCCTTATTTATGAATCCATAACAGTTGCATCTTTTATTGAGGTCACTCCATGTACTGTCTTGTGAGAGCTTTACCACCTACATGCAACGTAAAATGAAACTAATGTAAAATGTAGTTCTTACAATTTAATAGATTTATGTAGGCGAGCTACTTCTGTGTCTCCTGGAAAGAAAATGCATATTTTCCAAAGGGGACTTCAAGATTTTTTTAAGGCCAAGTGAGACATGTTTTCATAAATGTCATTTTTGTAATAAGCATCTTAACTTTGTTCGTGTTTGATTCATCACGTGAAGATCAAATGCCTTCCAGGTAATGTACCAAGAGTTTCTGGAAGAGATACTAAAAGCAGCAAATTGTGTAAAACTCCATGGGAGCTGATCCTGGGGAACATCTATTAGCAGGAAGGAACAGCACATTCACAATACTCGCTCTGTATGTGCTTTGTGTATGTGTGTATGTCTGAACATGCACACGTAAGTTGAATTTAGATGCATGCACTGGTATTTTCTACAGTGACAATAGGTGATTATGGGATATTTTACCCCATATGGAATAAAGCTCATTAGCATCTATTTCTGTAGCAGTTCTTATGTAGTAATTTAGGCATATTCATTTTACTTTTAACTTCTGGGGAGGGTGGAGGAAATCTAATTGTAAAAGAGAAACAATTCCTATCACGTATAGAATGTGATGTGACAATTCTCACACACAGTGGAAGTGAAGAAGGATTGGTCCTCAAATTAGCATCCATTTGCATTCAGTCACAATGAGTGGTTTCTGCATGTTTTTTTCTGCATTGACAAAGGATATTAACTTAAAAACTGACATGTCAGCAATGAATTTCTATCCCTGAAAGGCTGTTAAAATCAGTGTAAAACTTAGAAGCATTATTTTCCTGTATCATTTTTTAAAATATGAGATTGTACCTATGTCTTCCATCTTCAGTGTCACCTTCCATTGGATTGTGTACTGACAAAGCCATATCACATTTGTACATTTATTGCATGCAGTCTTTGAGTATTAATACAAAATGTGTAAACAGTAACGCATTATGTAATGCATATATGTAATGTATACTCTGTGTGTGCATGACTGTCACAATAATTTTAATTACTTCACTTTTATTACTTTAAGCACTCCCTTCTCCACTTACATGCTTGCTTTGCCCATTGGGTACTTTTGTTGAAGTTGTTTTGGTTTGGTTTTCTTTTTTAATAAAGGTAATGCAATTTTAATTTGGGTTCTTAGGTGCATAGGAGCATTTATGTATTTTGTCTGAAATTACAGACAGTTCACTGACTCAGGCATAGGCTGGGTCCATCCCTAACTACACACATATGCACAGAGATTGTTTTCATCTCAAAGAGTGAATAAGCTTATAATGAAAATGCCAACCTGAATACATTAATCTTTTTTGTTATCTTTAAAAGTGTGCCCCTCACTAGGATTTTGCTGATGCTTTTCTCTTTCCGTGAAAAGCATCAAATGATCCTCCTGGCCAAGAGCAGAGCTACAGCAGCAGACACCTGGATAACTACAAATGAAAATTGCTTTTATTTTTGTAGTTTCTAGCTGATGGTCAGGCCCCTTTTTTATCTCTAATACTTACAAGTGTTTTTTATTTAGTGGGCACTTAGACAATGCAAGTTGAAGGAAGAAAATACTCTTGTTTCTTTGCAGCAGAGCACTTTACAAACAGCAGTTACTCGTAAAACACATTTTTCACTTCCGTGGCCTTCACCACACTGTACTGTTGGTTTATCTTTTCATTGTGGTTCCATGTTGCCTTTTTTCTGTCATTCCCCTCAAAATCACCAAATGTGGAAGTAAGGGAAATGGGGAGGGCCACAGACACAAAGCACAGATCTCAAACACCATAAGCTTTAGCAGATTCTAGCATTTGTGAATCCAGAAGTGAAGAGCAGAAACTCAGCTCTTTTCAGCCCAGGTTCCTTCCAGCTAACTTTAGGCACATAAAACATCTAGTGTTAAGCATCTCACCTAACCTAGTTGTCTGGGTCTCCTCAGTCATCAAGGAGAACGATACACACCTCTGGAGGATAATTCTCAGGCAAATGAATTGCCCATCAGAGCTTACCCCTTCTCTCTTAGCTGTTGAGAGAGGAGATGACTAACTCCAATTCCAACTTCAAGGATGGCTGGAGTAGATGAGATGAGGTTGGGCCTTTGAGACTAAGCTAGTTAGTAAATATTACCGGTTTGCTATTAAAACTAATGGTCAGTGAAGAAGTGGTGTTACACTCCCCCTAGTTATGACCCTTTTCTCTTTAATCAGATTGAGTTTGCCCCTCATATGGTGTGATTAAATGTTTTGCTGCAACATTAAGTGCTCAATGGGGCAAACACTTGCTGGGGCAGCTACATGAGCCTTCCTTTAGAAGCTCTCAGTGGGAAGCTGGAGGCATGTAGGGCTTTAGGAGATTTGCAAATCTACAGCATATCTGTGCTATGTCCAGCTACATTAGACATTGGAAATAGTGTGGCTGTGACAGTGTAATTGTCCATGAGTGCTGATTTACCCTCCTAACTCCCCAGAGAACCCACTTCTCTCTCTACACACTATGGCAGACAGAAGTGTAGATGGGTATGTTTGTGTATTAGGCTCCTGACAGACCTGGATCTATTTACTGTCTGTCCTTTGGTCTCCATAGTTCACTATCCCCTTGCTGTGGCAAGGCTGAATGCAGAAAAGGGCCAGAAAATGCAGTACCAAAGAAAGCCTCTTTGTCAGTCTTGAGATGGGGAGGGAAGAAAGGCAGCGTAAAGCCTCTGCACAACCGTGACGCGCCACTTTTAGACATGAGTCATGCAGCCATCACCCAAACATGACAAACACTTGTATTCTTCCTAAACACTGGGATGAGACAGCTTAGTGTCCTCACTGGCACTCTATTGTTTCCCCTTATTTTCTTTCTCAAGCGGGTTTTTGCTGTTTCACGTTATTACAAGTGTGTCTTCCGCAGCACTCCCGGCTGCCTGGGAATACCGAGCCGTGCAGGATCCGAGGCTAAAGGCTGTGATCAGCAAACACTAATTGGTTCTTTTTCACCTTCTAGCAACAACAGCATAAAGAAGTGTAGTAGGGACTGTTCCTTCAAGATTTTAACAAGCTAGTTTTAATCTTAGCTAACAAGTCCCTTTGCCCTTCAAGGCCTAATTCAAAATCTATACAATATAGTAAATATAAAAAGGTGCATTAGGCAGGTAATATCTGACTAGAATGAAGCTGAATACTTTCTGCTACAAAAAGAAAGGTGTTTGACAGGTCATTTCTGTATTGTTCGTGGTCCTCCATTTTTTTCTGTTGGGATAAATGCTTATTCCCACAATGATCATCATAATTTCCTGAAGGAGAAATGCTAAAGGTGCTAATAACCCCCCCTTTACAACTGCTCAGCATTACTCCTACACATATTCAGTATTGTGATCACTTTATGGTCGAGGAGAACAGAAAGACAGCTGAGAAAGGTGCAAANAGAACAGAAAGACAGCTGAGAAAGGTGCAAAGGATATTGGGAAGAAAAAAAAAAAAAGAGTATCTATCTAGGTCTTCACCTCTCTAGTGTCCAAGTACCTTATAATCATTAATGGATTTGATTTCATAACAACTCATTAGGTAGGGAAAAAAAGGGTTCATTTTATAAATGATGGTGTGAAACATAGGGTGAATTTAATGATTTAGCCCAAGTGGCTAAATCATTTAGCAGGAAGTCAAAATCTCAGTCTGGAAGAGAACTGAAATCTATCTAAACACAGCCCCCTAATGACCAAGCCATCCTTTAGGAATCACAGTAACAAATTTATAGCCATTCTACAGAGTTAAAATCATATATTTTTGAGGTATATCTGGAAGTTTTTCCCAACTATAAAAATCTTTTTTAATTTAATATTTATGAGCAAAATTTGTGAAACATTCACAAAGAAAATTCTTCAGTTTGGGCTATTTAAAAGGAAACCCCCCACAAATAACTGCTTTGATGAAGTATTTAAACATCATTTTATTTTTATAAATACACAAGAAATTCAGAGCATCTAGAATATAAAATATTCCTTTTAAGACAGAGCTTTAATATAAAATTCTATCAGTCTCACAGAATCTACACTGCACTTTTCATTAGTACTGAATAAAATAGAACATTTGACTTTGCTTTCAGTGTGTGTTGAAGCCTATTACATAAAAATCTCGAAGATTACCTTAATTAAACTAAAACTTCTCATGCATTTATGTAACAATGGTGGTTGTTCTTAAAA
Organism: Hypocryptadius cinnamomeus; assembly: GCA_013400635.1. Lineage (NCBI taxonomy): Eukaryota > Metazoa > Chordata > Aves > Passeriformes > Zosteropidae > Hypocryptadius > Hypocryptadius cinnamomeus. The sequence goes on along the minus strand of VYZP01016903.1, from coordinate 1,555 downwards.
CTGAAAAAAAAACCAACCCAGCACATTTTCAGTAAAACTCTGTAGTTTGCTGAGCCTGAAAAAAACTTTTTAATGATACGCCTTCATTTTTTCTTCCCAGCTGATACATTTAAAGATGGTAGTCCTCTTGACAAACGTTGTCATATTCCTGTGCCATCACAGTGACAGCAGTACTGCTACAATGTGGAAGGTACCATCCTCCACAGAGTGTTTCTCATGTGTCTTGTGCTTAGCAAAATAGGACCCCTGCCATGTCTAGGGGAATGAGAAGGGAGGGAAGCTTTCATTATTATAGTCATAAAACTAACATTAGGTAGTTCACAGTGATTTTAAATATTGTGAGCTGCTGGTCACCTCATGGAGCCTATTGCAGCAGAATTAGGCTGGGTCGTTATTTATTGCAGGAGAAAAGGGGAATTTACCCATGTTTTTATGACATGCTGGATACTCCACTTACACAACTGTCTAAGGGCAAACACTTTAACCCCTTGAGATCTGCTAATCAGGAGCACCAGCTGTTAAGTGCCAGCGTGCATCCAGCATTCATGCCTGAGGGGAGAGAAAGGGTTGCAAAGGATATGACCCTAAACTTCAGAAACCTCTTCTCTCCTTGGGGGCAAAATATCATTCAGCTTGCATCTTCTCCTGTTTTCTTTTAGTTTATCCAGTTAATGTTCCTGATGTGGGTTGTTGTGCACTCACTGTGAATGCTTCAAGCCTTTAGGAAGATGATAGTTAATTACTGAAGTTAAAATGTGGCTTGCACTGGTGTGGAAGTGCTTTCAGAGGTATTTACTCAGCCAGCTCACTGAGCTGCTAGGGGCAGGGGGAGGCTGGCAGTATCTGGCTCACAGTGAATTACTGCAAATGTATGTTCTGTTTAAAAAAATAGCACATTGCACAGTCATTTTTCACAATGCTGTTGGTACAATATTAGCTCAGTCTCACACTAAGTTACATTTGTATGTTCATTTAAAACAAGCAATGAAATCCATTGTGAAACAATGTCACAAACTGTCACAAGCACAACCCAAATTTATTCCCTACAAAGTAAAATACAGTCAAAAGGTGAAAAGGCAGTTTTTTATTGTTTAAATGCTTCTTCTTTTATCCCTCTCTTTAGCTTCTGAAACCAGTGGCAGACACATATATATTGGTGGGAAGAAAAGATAAAATATACTGTATTTTTGACATATTTTGTTTTCTTTTCCAAATGTCACTTGCTCTCCAGTCTAGTATTTTTAACCCTTCCTGTAGATTATTTGTTGTATGACAATAAATTGACATCTGCATCTATTACTGGACTTAATAGTTTAGAAGCCTAAGCAAAACACTTTGAATAATTGGATATCCTTGAAATCAGTAGATCAAGCTCTTCTAGCTTTTGCTCTAAACCACTGCATCAAATTTAGTTTGTGTGGGCTTTCCAGATAAACAGCCTTTCAAATGCCTTAGCAGTGTGTGGATATTTTGCAGTCATCTCAGTAAGAGCGTGATTTGACCCTAATGTCCTTAGATGCAATATTCCTCTTTCCTGATGTAGCATATGCTGTAA
>VYZP01016894.1:325-11445 GCA_013400635.1 Hypocryptadius cinnamomeus | reverse complement strand
ACTAATGTCTGAGAGACATCAAGAATAATGGCAATATTTTGTAAGATGGAAAATAAAGATGAGGACTAGTGGTAAACTAGAGGTGAGAAGTGCAAATGGGTAATCATTATAATCTTGTGAGAGGAGGGCTGTATGGTATAGTTAGGTCACTTGACTACCTTATTGAAGATCTGAGGTTTTTTGCTGGAGCAAGCACACTAAATCTTCTATGCCTTGACAGCTGCTGAAGGCCCTGGGGATGTGAGGTATGCAGGACAAGTTCCAAAATCTTTCAATGCTTCAGTTCTTACCTTTACAGTAAAAATTGCTTTACCTCTTCCCAAAACTGTAAGTACACTTGTGTATGTCTCTGAGATCCCTGCTCATGTTTGTTTCTGGTTGGACCTACAAACAAGAATGTGGCAGTCACATCCCTTAGCCCAGTCAGAAACCCCCAGTTCACAGAGCAGTGGGCTGGGCTCCAGCAGCCTGACAGGATTGCTCTGAGCCAGAGCAATTGGATATATTTCCTATGAAATTGCATGGAAAATCCCAAGTCCACTCAAGTCAGTGACAGAGATGCTATCACATGGGTTGAACCAGAATTTCACTTTTCATTTATACTAACCTCATACATTTTCCATTAATCGAAGAATCTTGAAATCCACACAGAATTGAGAGAGAATAAAACAATCCTGGTTTAAGGGGATGTGAGTTATTTTTTCCAAGTATTAGGACAGTGGTCTTTTTTGACTATTAACCTTCTGGTCAGCTGTTTATTAATTCACAAAATAAATGCCAGCTTCAGCTTGGTGAGTAGGGATTGCCCCAAGTTCCAGGCAAGCAACTCGCACTTGGCAGATTTTCATACTCTTCAAGCCCAAATCAGGCAAATGAGAAAAAACCACCAAGCCTTCATTTTCTCAACTACCAACCAGACTTTCAGGAGACATAAGGTGTTATTATAAATTATGAGCCCTTTTCTAGAATGTTCAAAATACAGTTGCAAGTAGAGATATGTGGTTGGACTGGCAAATACTGATTCAGTTTACATTTGAGAGCAGTGAGAAAACCCTATTTTCCTTTTGAGGGCAGTGAGAAAACCCTATTTTCCTAAGTGTCAATAACCTCACAGCCAACTCTATAAATAAGCACCAGATGGATTTTGTGGGATGGTTCGATTTCCATTAGATTTCATTTTCAAGTATTAGTGATGTCTGATTTCCTTATTTTTACTTCCAGAAAATGGCATCTACCAAGAAACGTAGGCTTGTGTGAGTACTGCACTTTAAATGAAAAATTAACTGAAGGTGAAACCCTAACAGCAGTTTTCAGCTTTTAGGTGACATTCAAAGCTGCATTCCAGCAAGGATCGTTTTAACTTCTCTGCTGTAACAGGGACTAAAACTGTTTCCTGAAAGTCACACTACAAAGCATTTTAAATAATAACTTGACCCTTTATCATCTGTAAATTTGCCAGGATGTAATTGGATTAGCCTGAAAAAAACCCAGCACTATTCCTGTCTATTGGAAAGATACAGGATTAAAAAACAGGCTAACAATTCTCAGAGTGGATCTATGCAATTTCTGCTGCAACCTTAATAGATGATTATTTAAGGAAAGAAGAGCATTGAAAATCTACACAGAAAATACATTAAAATTATCTTTAACATGGTCTTCTATTAATTGCATTTTTTTTAAATGGGTATATTAAATGGAGAAAAGGTATTTCCATCACTTTTAATTACATTTCTTTAACTTCAAAGATGATATGAGTATGCAATCTAACTTATTACAAAAGAAAACCAGTATATCCAATATTGAACAGTTTCGCAGTATGTACTGGTTTACATGTAAAAAAATTAAAATATGAATTTTGAAATATATTAAATTTCCAGTGAAGTATTTTAATAGCTTAACTACCATAACTACAGAAGATCCCTGTATGCATTACTGTCCAGCTAATTTATTTGAATATTTTATATTAGGTAAATCCAGAATAAATAGTTAACCCTTTCAAGACCCAGACACAATATTTTCACATCTCTTGTGGATTTACCATTTGGATAAAACTGTGGTTTTACACTGAAGGTGGTTGTGCAAAAATTTGACTAATACTTTCACCTTATGTTTCAGGTTGAGAAGAACAACATGATTTATCTTTTACTTCTCAAGTCTGCAAGTAATGCTGTGAAGAGGAACATCTGTAAATTATTTGCTTTCTTTTTTATTGTTTCCACTATAAACAACATTTTTTGGTGTATTTTACCATTTTGGTAATGTAAATCCTACTCAAATGTGGTTCCAGAGCCTTCGTATCTTGGGTTCCTGAAATGGGTAATGTTATCACATGGAAAAAATATCAGCAATAAGAAGTTTTCTAATTTTTTTCCCCAGATCAGTCTCCCCTGGTAGGAAACAGTTTACACATATCAAAACATATAAAAACTGAAGTATGTGGCATTTTCACTGACTACATGTATGTGCACCTGCATGTATGTACGCAAACACACATGGAAATTTGCTGGCAGAAGCTGTTTTTCTGTTCATGAAGTTTAGATTTTGCTGCATTTGGGAAAAAAAAGACAATTGCTGTGTCCAAAATATTTTGATCAGAGATTGATGCTTCTTAAATGGATTCATTCATTCTATACAGGTAGGGGATGAAGACCACATTGGAATAATTCAAGGGAAATTAATATTAGAAACCTAACATTGCAAAGATAAGAAAGCTTGTTTTAGGCTTAATATAATCAAATATTTTGCCATTCTTATAAAGAACATTTTAACAGGTTGGGATGAAGCTGCCACACAGGTGCTTGGACAACAGCATTCACCGGTCTAACTTTCAGTTATGAATCCCTTTCTGTTGAAGTATGGTGCAGATGACAAGAAACTCAACTCCTCCAGTGGCCACGTAAGAAATGTATAGTCATTTAAGCTTGGGGTTTTGAGTTTTCTTTTGGTTCATTGGTTTTCATTTTTATGGGATTTTGGGGGGTTTTATTTGTCATCTCTTTTACATATATTCCTAGGTCTTAGTTTTCCTGAACAGGGTGTGTATGTGTATGTGTTCTATGTAATAAGATCTCAGAGTCATAGAATTTATCTTTTTCTTTTCTTTTTTTTTTCTCTCTCACTACTAAAGTGCGATGCATGTCACATATGCTGGAAACTGGATGAACATAACTAGATCAAAACATGAGTCACTGCATTAATAGCTTGCTTCCAGGCATTACAGCAGTATCTTGGAAATTTAAATGCATTCAATCAACCCTATGAACAGTCAAAACGTGTTTTCAGTCTAAACTGTGTTACTGTGATACTGCACAGTTACAAGAGTCTTGAAGACAGTTTAAAAATGAGAAATTTGAAGACTGCTTTTCCATATTTATCGAGACTACAGTAGTATGCATGAAAACCTGTTATGCCCTACCTTGTGTGTACAAAAACAGACCTTGCCACATTTACCTGTGACATTCCACATTCATGCTGGTGTCGCATGAGAACAATATTCGACCCTTTAAGGAGACAGAGTAGGGCAGACGCTTTTATTTCAGAATAAGTTAAAGCTACCCTATTCATATCTTTTTCAAACTTACACATCGTGATTTTTAACCTGCTCTTTGTGCTGGGTCTGCCTCACAGTTCTTTGCATGGGTGGCTGGAAAGGTGCTGATAGCACAGCAGTGCTGTGGCTGCAGCTGGGCAGCGCTGGCACAGCCTCAGCCCTGCCTCTCCAGTGCTCCCCCATCACCAGCTGGAGGGGGCTGACAAAATCCTGGGAGGGGACATAACCAGGATAGCTGATCCAAACTGACGAAAGGGATGCTCCATACCATGTGACATCTGCTCAGATATAAAAGGTAAGAGAAAAGAGGAAAGGGGGGTGCACTCATTATTTATAACATTTCCCTTCTGGAGTAACCACTTGTGGAAAAGTCCAGCTTCCCAGCAAGCGGGCGCGCGTCACTTGCTGATGGGGAACATAGACTAAATCTTTTTGACTTTTTTCCCTTTGCTTGCACTCACATGACCTTCACTTTTGCTTTTGTAAGCTGCCTTTATCTAGATCTAAGGGGTTTTTTTCACCTTATTTTCTCTCTTCTCACCCCACCCTGCATCCTGCTGAGGGAAGTGATAGAATGGCTTGGTGGACACCTGGCATCCAGCCAAGGTCAACCCACCACAGTCTCAAAAATCTGTTAACATTTGATAACAATAGGATCTTCCCAATTGCAAATTCTGTCATGTAAGCTATTGAAAATACTACTTCCTGTTACTGAAAGTAAAGAAAACTGAGATACATTCGGCTGAGGGTAATTTTACTGTGTCAGTTAAATGTTTACTTTTGTTTCAAGGCAATTATATTGAAATTCTAAAGGTTCACTGTGGCTGAAGAGAAATGATCAATATTTTTATCCTCAAAGAGAAATTAAAAATTTTGCTATCCTAGCTAACAGTAAAAAAAAAGTTTATAGCAAAATAAAATTAGATTAAAAACAAAGTCTGAAAAATCTTTTTACAAAGAAAATTCCAAAACTAAGTCTAGTAATTTATTTTTATGTCAAACCTGACTCTTGTATGAATATGTTTTAATCAAGTTGGCAAAAAGAAAAAAGATATAGTGAAATCAAATGAATGCTGAATTTCAGGGGTAATGCCTGAGTGATAATCATAGGGAATTTCAAGATTTTCTGCATAGATATTCAAAGTTTCAAGGAACCATAGGACTGAAAAACGAGACCAAAGCAATCTTGATGAAAATAAAAAGTTCATGGGATAAAAAGAGCTGCTTCCTCAGAATTTTATTGGAGGATAATGTACCCAGGACTTTACAATATGCATCCCTCCTTGCTATGTATATCTATCAGCAATTTTTCATAAAGAATGAAGTAAGAGAATAATGAAGTTGTTAATGCACAAAAGTATTTAATGTGTATAAAATTTTAATGTTCATATTGTTACATTAGTGTAATAATAATATTATATTATTTATTTATTTAAAATTATTTCTTTAACTGCTTTACTGGTGGACTCTACTATTTGCTATGAAAAAATTAGTTGTTACAGATGGTGCTCTCTTCTGCTTAGTTCTGGACTCTCTCTTCCTCTCTCTTGCAACAGTGTTTTGATATATCAAATTGTGTCTTACAAATAGCTTTAATAATCTGATCAAAACCTATTCCCAATTTAAACTCACGATGGCAAAGCACTGTGCATATGTGATCAGCTGTATTCCTCACCACTTAGTCTGTGGTGCATGCAGCCATCATATTCATAAGTATTCACAGTCAATGGTTTGAATATGCAAGCAACTCTAAACTGAATAATTTATATTTCAGTTTTCTGGAACACAGAGAAAAAAATATGTGAAAACTTAAAATCTGTAGGATAATAGGAGCAGATGGCTGATATAATGCCTCTTCCATAAATTAGATACTGTATGGTATGACCATAATTTGGGATGCTTCTCTGTTCCCACATCATATTGGTGAATTTATGGTATTTACAGTGATGAGGTATTTCCATTTATTTTTATTATGCACCTATTCCTTAGTGTTATTCATTTTTCAGTGTAAATTAGACTAAACTACATAGCTCCCTGGGTTATAGTAGTCATCAGAAACCTAGTCATGAAAAATCCATTTGCAATGTATTGACCTCTGCAGTAGAAATTGCATGCTGTTGTCACACACTTTCTCAGCTGCTCTGTTAGCACAGAGATGATAAATTTATTTTAAAGCTTTTATTTGGGTTTTAGCTGTCTTTCTTTTAAATTCAGAAGAAACTGGACTTTCAGCAGACCTGAGAAACCAAGCACGGCCCAGCTTCAGGGGCTAGTGCCAATAAATATTAGTTAGACATTGCAGGCCTCATTGGCCAGTGCTGTCTTAGAAGAGGAAATGTCCTTGATAATAGTGGGATGGATCAAACTGAGTGCGCAAGAAATTCCTACACGGAACACAGGAAAAGTAAAAATAAAATGTATGTAAAAGAGTAAAAAAATGTATGAAGAGCAGAAGAGGACATTTTTTACACTCTTCAAATTTCTTTTTTGTTTTTTTCCTAAACTGTCAAAGCAAACTCAATTTTTAAAAGCATCATGCTGCTACATGTGCGATTGCACGAGTACTGAAGCCCTTATCCTTTGGAAATATCAGCTGAAAGACCACTCTATGAAAGGCCACTCTATGTAGTAATATTGAACTTAAATTGATGTAAATTTTTTGTTTGTTCACATCACAGAATCAGGACACAGTTCAGGATACTTGGTGATTGCTGATCCATGAACAACCAAGAAGAGATAACAGGCAGCAATCAAGGGCTGTAAGTTCACACAGACCTGTCACAAGCTTGGATGGTGGCTGTCTCTGCTACCCATGATGCAGATTAGTGCTGTTTCCCCATTGCTTTTGGGAGAGTACATTCACTCAGGAGTGACTTAAGAACAAAACTCTGTAGCTGTCCTTTTGAAGCCAGTAATGCTTCTTGTCTTTTGCACATCACCTTTCCTGAAAAAAACCACTTTTTTTAATAAATGATCCTCCTACTTTAGTAGTTTCCATTTACATTCTGAATTTTCATTGTGTCGGTTATCCAATCTCATTTCAATGGTGAAATTTGTGGGCCTCACAGCTATTTTCATGTGATGTCTTTCATGCCATAATTGATGCTTTCAGAGGAATCTCAAACCCTCAACAGACATCAGCTAAAATGTTAAGAGTGCCTCAAAGTCCCTCTGGTACTATATTTTATAACCATGAAAGAAATGTCATTATTGTAAATTCTCAGCCTTTGTCTGAAAATCTTGTACCAGTTCCCTTGAGCATCAGTTCAGTTAATTAATTCAAACAATTTCCCCTCTAATCTCTAAAACATTTTCATATTTAAGACAATAAATGGAGCACTTAAGGGGCCCATTCGTTGTTGGTCATTAATATGCCATGGAATTAAAGGAATTAATGCTGGCCTTCGGTGACATGAATAATTTTCATATGGTTTGGAACCATACAAGGTTAAAATTATGACCTCTCAATGCTCTGAGCAAACGAATATAATAAAATCCTTTGAATAGGACTTGCTACTCTTTTGCCTTTCTTGAAACCTAATTCGATACTTAACCACATGATTTATGCCAGTTTTGGAATCATATTATTTAATGATAACTTTAAAATTAGTAATTAATTTAGCAATGGATTGATTACATTTCTCTTGAACCAGTTCATAAGGTTAATGCAATAGGAGTCTGATGGGTCTGGTCACATTGACAGTAATTGGTTATTATGTTACATGTTAAGATAACGAGTCAGCAGTTGAGGATCCCCATGGGATTTGCAGGAGACAGAGCTGTACGCTTGCAAACCGCTTTTCCTCCCTTCAAACCCTTGTTTTAAATAAATAACAGAATTAGTTTTGACCTTCAGGGTGATGCTTCATAAGACTTATTTCTAACTAATTTACAATAGCAGATTTTAGCAATGCAGCAAAATAATCCTCCCACAGGAAGATCAACAAAGCCACTACAGTCCGCTTAGTGCTTGAATGTGGTATTTCAGTGCAACTGTCAAAATAACATGCTGTCACCATAGAAAGCTATCAGTTTCTTGACGCTATCTGATGTTCAGATTAAAAATCTTATACTAAAGTTCAAAACATATATTAGTATCTTTAGTCATTATTTCATGGAAAATTTTTCTATAATTTTAAATTTTGTTATTCATAATTATAAAATCCTGAATAACTGAACATTTTGTGACCAATAAGTTGCACTGATCAGCTTCTATCAAAGACTAAAGTAAAGGACACAGAACAAATGAACTATTTGTGTGCTTACTATCTCATTTTATGAATAATATAGCTATTAAATATTTTATATTTAGTAACAGCACATAGGTTAACTTATGTTTTCAAGATTAAAAAATATTGAGAGGCTAATAGATAAGCACAATATATTTGGAATCAAATATATTAACCAAGACTCTTTTCATTTAGTTTCCCTTTGAAGCCAAACCATTAGAAAACTTTTACAGTTTTACAGTTTATTAATTGATTTACCACACTTCTAGAGATTTTTAAAGAACTCTGTAAAGATATAACAACTTACAAGTATGCATGAAAGAAATCGGTATGCAGAGTACACATTCATATCTTAATGATTATATGAACCTAGTTTATCACACGCAAACTTTAATAGTTCCAAATAAAAAATCAAGAATTCCACTTCCAAATTTTTGAAAAACTCAAGATAAATTGTTCAAATTATTCCAACATGGAAAAATATTAAAATCTTGATTCAAAGACTGTGGAAATTAAAATATACTTCTGAAAAGGAATGACATCAAATACCAATGTATGAGGGACAAGCCCCTAAGAAAAGTCTGCAGTCAGGTCAACAGAAATTAAAGGAAAGGGTATATGAAAATATTACATGTCATATATCTCCAAGTACATCTTCTGAAGGTCATGTTTTTATGAATTAGATTAGGCACTGTCAGTTACTTCTGTTTCTGAGGCATAGCATCCGTCACATTCTCTTAGAAAATGTGCTACAAAATGACTTGACATGATGCACTGGAATACGTGGCACTTCAACCAGGAAATTTAGAAATACTATTTGAGCATTTTCCACTTGTCTGAGTGACCAAACACCTAAAGATCACTGCCAGTCCTTACTTACAGTTGGTCCCAAGCCTTCCAGTTGAGAGTGCAGGAAATTTGGTCTGATTTTTACTGTCAAAGCTATGTGAGGAAAATTGCCTACTAACTGCTTTGAAACAGTGCTTTCCTATAAGCCACAGCCAGGCTCCATTCTAGTAGCATCTAATTGCACCACAAAATTGCAAATATACTTAATATTAGTGGCTTAGGTACGTATCTGGATTTTTTCCCTTCTCTTCTATTGAAGTTCGTCTGTGACTGAATGCTGAGTACTGGTGAGTACATGTAGAAGTGGATAGGGGAATTTTAATTTCCCTGGAATAGAAATCGCAACATAGTTGAAAGCAAAAGCCACAGTTCAATTCTTCCAGAAATATCCCCAAGAGGATCTGAACTTCACCGCTTGCTTCTATCATGAGCACCTGGCATGAAATGAACAAATGTAATATTACTGTGAAACACCAAGGAAAAAAAAAAATCATGTGTAATGAAAAAATCAAACTATAATGGGATCACATACCAATTTAAAGTGCATTTCTCAGGCATGTATATAGAATCATAAGCATAAATATAGGATACAACTTGCCTATCCTGAACATAGCTTATTACCCAAAAAGGGAATGCAAACTAAGTTCTATTATATAACATATATAGTTCATAAACTGTCTTTATATAGACACATTTTTATACTATTTCTATCATGAAGACAACTGAGAAAAATATTTAAGCACTTTGAATAAGTTTGCCACCATTTTAAGCAAAATTGCACTCATATTTTCACACCTATTTATTGAGACCTGACAGCATGACAAGACACTTCCAGGCTCTTGACTTCGTGTCTGAAAATCCTAGCACCAATGAACAAAAAAAAAACAGATTAAAAGGGCTATCTTAAGAAAAAAGAGGCTTCAATAACCTACCTTAAAGTATGCTATTGCTTTTTCTTAGATCAGGATTTTATTCTAAGTGCATAGACCTCTCACTATGCTCCAGAATATTAATACTCTTGTGAAAGTAAATGTATTCTCATCCTTAGATCTTTTAATCCCTACAGTATTACATTTTATTTCCTGGCTTATGCCCCATGCTTTTCTGTAAAGGCATTAAGTAGAATTTGCAACCTCAGATCATATTTGCTGATACAGAGGGTCGCAGCCAAAATATGGCAAAAAAAAGGAACTTCTGCTTCTTCTCAGCAGTGTTTCAAAGGAATTTGTCATCATTAATTCCCTGAGATTGCAGAAAACTGATAATCATAAATATTTTCCTTTCTCTTCCTCTGCCTCTTCTCTTATCTGCTGGATGTTAATTTTGGGAATTTCTAAAATCATAAGATTTCTAAGACTGGTGAGAATATTAGTATCCCTGAGTTATCCTAAACTTTCTAAATTGAACTGAGTGTAGAGAATCTGGGCTAAATACCATTAAAAATACCAAAATGTCCAGACTATTAAGAAGAAGACATCCTTTCAAAGGGAGAGTCAAAATCCCTATTACAGGATAATTTATTTTACACTGGACAACATGCACAAGAGTACAAAAAAATCTGAGTTGGGACAATAGAGAGATCTTGCATTGTAGAACTTTCAACTCAAGTACCAATACACCAATGATGGACAAATCCTGTCAAATTTTTTAAAGCAGAAATTACATCTTCATAGCTACTCCCAGGATGAAGGTTGTATATAGGTTGTATATAGGTTATAGGTTGTATTTGAGGTTATATATATTCATGCCTAGAGTCAATCCTTTGGGACAAAATCTTAAAACTAATTTTTTGGTTTTTCCATTAGTGTATCAAGAGAGGGCAAACCATCAGCTTTTTTACTCACCAATCCAGTTTGTTTCACTCTGTTTTGTCTGCTGCCTTTACCATTTCCTGTGAAGCTTTCTGAATAATAAGCTCTCAGTCATACACAACCTTCCTGCATTCCCATGACATTTCAAAATTAACCTTCTGCAAGAACATTTGTCTAATTTTAAAGAAGATTGTCAGCTTCTGGTAAGGTTAAACGGAGAAGAGTAAACTTGCATATTTCTTCACCTATATTGATAACCAACATAATGAATTCCATAGGGAGACATGACAGACATCAATCTGATAAGGATAAGAGAAATAGGAGGCACCTATCCACTGAAGGGCTGCTTTAGCTCGTCAGGAGACATGGTACAGTCTAAGTGTTTAGCAATGGCCACCAGAAGCAACTATCTGTCCTGCAGCTGCTGAAAGGTTAGGTCAGTAATGCTGCTATGGCATCAGCCAGTTAGACCACAGAGGAGATGTGGAAAAAAGAGGAAAACACCTGTGAAGAGAAGATCAGCATCATCAAAGGGGTTTTGGCTCTGAAATCAAATGCAGTCATCAGCTCTCTTGCCTGTATGACCCCACATCTGCAGAGCTGTGCTTTCCCCAGATCCTTTTGAACTGTGCTCCAGCAAAGAAAGCTGTTCTATAGCCGAGGACTCACACAGGTGAGAGA
>VYZP01016883.1:0-13126 GCA_013400635.1 Hypocryptadius cinnamomeus | reverse complement strand
TTAGAGAAATGGACAAAATGTAGGAAAGGATTTGAGTGATGAAGGAAACTGAACAGTTAGAAGGGGGACTGTTAGAGCCTTGAGAAGGAAAGAACATACATGGAAGAGATCTGGAGTATTTGCAGAAAGTGAATGGTAGAGAACTGATGGTTGAAGTGATGAATTATTAGTTCTGTAGTTTCAGCATGGCTACCTTATCAACCTGTGAATCAGTAACCATCAGCCTGTGAATCTGACCCACGTTTGTAACCATCAGCCTGTGAATCTGACCCACGTTTGTACCTGCCTGTCCAGGGAAAACAACAGGAGCAAGAGCCAGGCTATTTTAAGATTACTTAATATATTATTTTTATTAATTGCCTAATAATGCCTAATGACTTTTGAAGGACCCCATTGAAATGTCCAAAAATATGAACTTAACAGTTTATGTTTTATGTTCAACTTAACAGTGTGCTATCTCCACTGTTCATGGTTATCTGTTATTTCTGTCAGGAATCACAACATACTTGCTAAGAAAAAAAAAATTGCTTTTCATGTCAAATATTGATAGAAGAATGATTCTCCCAAGGGACATGCATGTGTCATTATAAAACAAGAAAGTATATTGGAAAAAATTGTATTTTTTGTGTTATTAACTTAGTTGGCTAGTTTTTGACCATAATGGTATTCATAAAAATAACTCAAATATTCATTATTGTAACTTGTTTTCATTTCTGTGCAAGTCTGTGTTGATACCTGTGAGCTTTTTATTGTGACTTAACGAACTCTGAATGTAAGCAAGCATTGTAGTGGGAAATATTAGAACTGCATTTTCCTTTATGTAAAGCATAAATGTCTTGAGAAAGCTCTTTTAGAGCTTTTGAAAAACTAAGCCAGAATTTTCTCAGAACTTGCTTGATTCGTTATTTTTGAGGTTTGCTTATTGAATTGTTCTTGCAGGTAAGATTTCTCATTTTTTCAAGGTATCACTAGCAGTGAATAGTCACACCTGATCTAGTGACGTTTCTTCTAAGAACTGCTGGTAATTTGGGGCTGGCCCAGGCTGACCCCGGGTTGAATTCAAGATGTTCCTTCCTTTGACCATCAACAGCCTCTGCACTGGTGTTAGTCAGAGGGCAACACTGGACAGATAGTCATTTGTCCTCTGTACTTTGAGAGGTGAAGGCTTTTTCTCCTTTTTCTCCCACAGTAGCTTCTGTTCTGTTTTAGAAAAGAGAAATGAATCTGTCCCAGAATGTTGACTGCTTGGCAGTTGAGCAGAAACAAAAGTGTTTAATGGTGGATTTAGAGGAAAGGTATTTAGGGAAGTGGTGATTGTACTTGCTGGCAGCTTCCCTTCCACTGCTTTTATAGGCAACAGCTGAAAATCTTTATTCTTACCTTTACCAAAAGGATAAGAAGATGGGAAACTTGGGTGCATTCTGCAAATCTTTTTCTCTGTAGGGACACGTACATTTATAATTTCTATAAAGAGTTTTGAAGTTTTTTTGCTCTACAGGCGTGGAGGAATTTCAGAGTTCATTTGTCAGAGATTGGCATCTTCACAAAGCAGTTCACACTGCAAGTATGGGTCATAGAGATCCTTGAGAACGGTAATGCTGGGCAGAAACTTGTCTACTGATGTAAGTCCACTGCTGTGTTTGGCTTTAGCCATAATTACACGTGAGGATGTAGTTGTGTCCTAGATTTAAGGCCTGCAGCACAGTTTCTGTGCTTAGTTCTGACCAAGGAGTTATTGCCGTCTTTCATAGTGATTTAACATCAGCGTGTCTACATAAAGCTTGCGTGAATTACCAAATGTTGAAGGTCTACTATCATAAAAGTACATTGACTTGTGTAACTGAGATGCTTCTCAAGTAGCTTTGAAGTCAGGATGTTGCCCCTTGTATAAAAATAACAAATATGATACCAGGGTGAGCTTTACGCTGTGACAGTTTCTTATGCTGTCATTGCCAACAGTAGATCGGCTACTTGAAGTGTGTGTTCCTTGCATGCTTTTGGAAATCGTGGGATGTTTGTTTTTTCTTGGAGATTTACCTTTTTATTTTGACTATGAAATTCCTTTCTGGTATTTATAGTGTGCCCACTTTGCTGCAGACAGGCTCACTAAGCCTTGCTTTGCATCTCTGCTGTCAGGTTTTCATAGGCTACCACATGCTTCCAGTTTGCTACGAATTTGAAACAGAGAAATATTCAACATAATCACACATTATTACGTACTTTTTCAGTGGAATGAAAGGAGAACTGAGAGCACTGAGGGAATTGGTTCAAATCTGTCATTCAGACCTGCTGCCTTGCATAGCCCCTGGCTCAGCAGGGGTGGGGCTGGGAGTTGAGTACTTGCCTGGGGCAGCTGAGAACTCACTGTAGGGAAAATGGGACAACCCTGCAAACTTTTGGTTTCTAGCAGCCTGGGGACTATAACTGCTTCTGTTCTCTTGCAATCTCTCTTACCTGCAATATAGTGGAAGAGACTATCCAAATGGATTTTTTGCTAAGCATTTTGTAAAGCTGCTGTGTTTGAAAGGTGAATTAGTTCGCATACAAGGCTTCTAAATCAAGTCTACAGCTTTAGTCCTTTGATTTCAAAGAGAAAAAGAGTGCTATGTCCTTAGCTTTATTATAGTGGGAAAAGATTGTTGAAGACTAGAAAATGGCAATCTCTCCTGTATACAGTTGAACGGTAAGGTTCATTTTTAATAGTCATTTTCTGTGCAAGTACTATGATTCTCTGGCATAGAAAGCTAAATTAATCACTGGATTAAGATTTCTTCTGAGAGCAACTATTGTGGTTGGATTATTTTATTACGAAGAAATAGATATCAGTTATAGGCAATATAGTATAAAAGTTCATTTGTGTTACACTTACTCAGAGTTTAGTGACTAGGTATGTAATCTTCCCTGACAGCATGGTTTTGTTAGGATTAGACTTTATTGAGAAGAAAAAGAAAATTGGTCTAGTCTTTCATATTACAAGTTGGAGAAAATTTGAAGTGGTGACGTGGACTTCTGTACTGGGCTGTGGTCAAAATCAAGTTGGCATTTAGAGTTGTGCTAGGGGAAAAATTAAAACCCAAACTTGCCCCCCAGCCTCTTGGCTGAGACATAACGGTGTGCTCTCAGCTGCAGCACAGTGGAAAGGCTCAAGGTGAGGATTTGAACCATACTGCAGTTTTAGTGACAGAAAACATATTTTTACAGGGTCCTTGCAGACCTCTGGTTGTCCTACAAGGAAGAATAGGAGTTAATCTGATTACTGCCACGGAATCATCAGTGCCAGTGGGCCCTTCCCACATTGGTTTGTGGCAGGAGGTGTGTGCTTGTGTCCTAACAGGGAATCAGCTTGGCCAGATGAAAGTAAGTTCTTGGAGCAGTAGAGAAGTGAATGCAATTGAAGGCCCTGTGACATGCAGGTGATTAAACTGCATTCAAGGTTTTGTTCTTGCTTAGAGTTAGTAAATACATGAGAGAAATCATAAATAGCAGTGTGATTAAATACTAGCATGACATAAAGCCTATAAATAGCCTTTTATAATTTTGTAGTACTTTCTCCTTTTGATAGCCTTTTGCTCTTTAACTTCAACACACACAAACTCTGCATGTGTGGGTTCAATTGCCCTTACTGGTAATGTTTTATTCCACTGGAGTTGTGATGTTTCTTTTATTGCTTTGTTTTTAGTTGAATAACTGGTTTGTACCTTGGTTATGCGCCTGTTCTCTCAGCGGATGTGAAACTGGATACTGAACTGAGTCAATATGATAAACAAGCATTAAAGCCTCCGTGTCTTCCTGAACATGAATGCATTAGAGGAGATGGTAGAAGTTGTTTTCCTTCTAAAAATAATCTCATTAAGTAATAGAATAATTCACTTCAATTAATCTCAGACCAAACAAATTGGAAGTTTCTTGCTGGTTCTGAATGGCAGCTGATTGTAGAAGTTTCCAGCTCCAAGCAAAATGGTCAGGTAATTTTTCTCAGTTGGTATTTTATTAAATTCAAATACACTAGATGGCTTTTTCTTTATAGAAAATGTGTACTCTATACCTGGAAAGTGATTTGCTAATATGCTAGTAAAAGAAATCTAACTTCTAATAAAAGGTTTGAGGTTGAATAGATAAGTTGTATAGTATAGAAATACAATTTGTCCATGAATTTTAGTTTCACTTGGGTATCATGGTGTCTTCATTCTGGAGCTGTAGTGCATTATAAACTCTGTGTTTTTAGCTCTTCCACCTTTTCCAATTGTATATCTTCAACTTTGTGCCTTTACTTTTTGGATTTAGGAATGGAAGGATTTCTGCTCCCCACCTCCCCCCACAGTATATTCATAGTTAACTGTGACAGTGTTATGTTGCTTTTCACACCATTAATAGTGTCTGCTATTTTTGTTAAGTTAATTTTGTGGAAACTGTCAAGTATTACTGAATAATTCTATAAAGAAGAAAAGCTAAAAGGAAGAAAACAGTCATATTCAGAAAAAAAAAAATTAAACTTTAAGTGGCTTTTTGAAGTTTGGTTTGATGAATCCTGGTAAGAATTGCAAACTTTTATGTAATTTTGGATCTTGTCTTTCCTCTTGCATTATGTTTTCTTACTATGGTTTTTTTTACAGATGCTTCTGTAAATTTGTCAGTTTATTTTCAAGAGAAGGAAATACGTCCCAAAATGAAAAGTATTTTTAGATGCTCTTAGAAATATGCATGAAGATCGTTTATCTTCTTATTTATGTCCAAACTTGAGTGTAGTTTAAGAATTTTCAAAATTCTGAATGCATGACGGTCAGTGCAGGGGGCCTGCAGTCTGCCCTGAATGTTTAAGTGACCCCTGACAGGGTGTGACTGTTGAGGTCAGTATGCCACAATTTTGGAAATCTTTTGATTTGGCTGGGAGTTTCACTTTGTGAGAAGTACAGATACAATTGTTACAAAGTGGGTTAGTACAATTTACAAATCTGCTGAGTATAGACATCTTTAAGATACTTTGCTAAAGAAACTAAACCCACAAAAATGTGATTTTATATTTCCTGTTTAAAATTCCATTGCATGTGAATGATTATAAGATTTGATTGCTTGAATATGCGTGATATTTTCGTTGTCAGATTCATTCAGATAATTTTGAATTTCTAATCTTGAACTGGCTTAAAAATGGAAATTGTTTCCTGTTAAAAAAGTCTTTGAGAGGAGGCAGAAGTCAGAAGAATACTTAGCTTAAGCTGAGGTAAAGCTGTGAAAGATAGTAAATAAAGAAATAAATAAAAGGAAGCCTTAAAATTTGGGATGATGTAAAATAGGATGGTTCTTTTGCAGCTGGGCAGGTGCACCAGCAAAACTGATCTTGCCTCATGAGGGGAGCTCATTGTTCCAGTTCCCTGGTGTGCTTTGGGGTCTCTTGAGTGCTCGTCCCATGACCAACCAAAACAGGACCTGCTGCCTTTCACGGCCACGGCCACAGTGCTGTGGAGAGGCCGAGTGCCCGGTGTGCAAGGCAGGGTGGCTGAAAGCCAGGGCCCTGAAAGCCAGGGCCACGGATGGGCTGAGGTCACTTTTCTGGGCAGGACTGCCAGAAGACATCCCTTGGTTTTGTTTTCTGCTGGAGGAAGAAGCGGAGTTGACAAGCGTTTTCCAGGCAGGTAGCCAGATAGGCATTATTTCAATGTTTTCTGTGGAGAATCGGTGGGTTTTGGCAAAACTGAAATTTTCCACGTGAAAATTTCTATTTTATGGAAATGGTGTTTCTGATTAAAAAGTAATTTTGATGGAAAGTGTCCAATTGGTTACGCTGAGCCATAGAATTAGCATCTGCTGTGTTTAAATCTATTGAAGATAATTTGGCTTAGGTTTAACAACTCTGAACAAAATAAACACAGACAACTTTTCCTCCCCCTGTCTAATACTTCCGTCTTAGTGCCAGCCAAAATTCAACTTGAAGTTGGCTATGAGTAGAATACAAGCTTTTTCTGAATTTTGCCAGTTTGTTTTCAGTTCAGACTGCCTTTAACTTCAAAGGCTTCACAACACAGGTGCCACGGCTGGAGCTACAGCTGCTGGTTCCACTGGCTGCTCTGGACTTGTGGGTCCTTCAGCGTGCAGCAGTATTGATCCGTGGGTGCTCAAGTGGCTCAAGTGGCTAATGGCAAGCCCACAGATTTTCTCTGTCATATATTTTCTGTCAGTGTTGTTTTCAGAGAATTGTGGTTGAGGCTTGTACAACATACGGGATGTGGGACTTGTGTTCATTTACAGTCGCACCAAATTAGAATGTGTAACTTTGCATCATTTGGTGTTTCACCTGTTTTATCTGCTTAATTGTGTACAACTGTTGAGGACCATCAGTTGTTATTTGCATGTAACTTTGCTTTTTTTGATTTCTTAAATTGTGTTTAAAAAACCCTCCTATTTGTTGATAGAAAAGCTGAAATCAAAACTAACTTTCACTTGCTATATTTTCTCAATTCATCGTATGTAGTTGGGCTGTTGCTCAAGTTTAGAGCTGTTAATAGTTAATGTCATGAAAGGGCTGTACTTGGTTATTCTTGCTACAGGCAGTTGTACATTGTTATTAAAAGCTCAAAAATTTAAAAGACTCCTTTTATATACTGAGGAGCTTTAGTTTTCTACTGGGTCTGTGGAGAACTTTTCTTTAATAGTTGAAGAATTTTTTTAAGTCATATTGCAAAGGGGAATCAAATTTAATTAAGCTTTGAAACCTTTGACGAAAACTGTAGGAAGAAATTTGGATTTGGGGGGTTTTGAGGTGAGGGGTGTATATTCTCCTCCTCCTTAAGCAAGATATTAAATACTAAGTTGTTATCACCTGGTGCTTCTGTGCTTTGTCTGAACTTGCTCTGATTTCAGCCCTTTTTTCTTTTGATAGGTAATATTTAGGCTTCCTGATCTTAGAGTTTTATCAGAGCCAGATTTCCCTTTAATGAAAGATCTATTTAAATCTATTTAACCTAGTTTAAGAACACATTTTTAAAAGTACTGGGGATTTATTTTGAGAAGTCTCTATCAAGATATTTTAGTAATATTTCGTTATAGTCTTCATTTACTACATCTTATTATAGCTTTGAGTCATAAAAGCAAGAATAAGAGATCCAGCTCCAGGAATGGGAAGAGATAGATGCAGTAATCATCTGTGTGAAGGTCATGGATTACCATTTTTAATGCTATTTTCAGACAAGGGTGGGTTATAGATAGAATCAAGTTTAAAATAATGGAGGTGGAATTCACTTGGAAAACTTTTCTATTTATTCCTAGTAATCTTTACACATGATAAACACTTCCAAATATCATGAACTGACAGCCGCATACTAGGAAACAAGGAGGTTTTATGTCTTATAAATGCATTTGCATATTTGTTTAATTTATAATATTTTTTAAATATAGGAGGATGGTTGAAATCACGATTTAGTGATATTTAAACAGTGCTCTCTTCCTGTTCTTGTTTCTCCTGGCAAACATCCTTTACTGACTGCTTCAGCTATCTGCCCTTCCACAGGGATTGGTTGGCTTTTTTAAAAATAAAGTTAGACTTAATCTTTTTCCCTGCTAGCTTTGCTGTTTCCATCCTCAGTGGCTCTTTGCAGGAGTGTGGGCTGCTGCTGCCCTGGTGTCTGTGCGTGTTTGCTGCCTGCCTGCCTGATGTGGCCACAGCTGTGCCCCTGGGGCCTCTTCCCTCTCTGTGGCCTTACTGCCTCACAAGCTGGCACTGCTCTAGCTGGTGCTTGCCATCAACTTGTGTTTTCATATAACAGGCCTTACATGATACCAATATTGTTACATAAAGACATTTCTAGCCTCAGCTGTCTTCTCTCTCATACCGAGGTATGGCTTCCCTAAACAATTCTGTAAAGCAGTCACACTGTGATCAGATGACTCCTGAAGATCAACTATAGTCCATTGCTTAATAGGGGGGTAGGTGTGCTGTTTTTTCTGGTCCTTAAGGTGTGTAGGGATGTATTGCATATTATAGAGAAATTTTCCATGGTTTTGCTCAAAGTAATCTCTGAAACCTCACATGAGGTTCTTCACACATCTTGTTCACATGTAAGTGTGACTTATTCCATAAAACCTCCAAAACCCCTGAATAGCACCTAGAAATCAAAAGTCTCCTCGTCAGAAACAAAACAGCTGCACAAATTCATATGATGTTTCCACTCTGATTGTGGCTTCAGTGTGTCACCTGCAGGACAGATGGGTTTGTGTTGGTTGTGAATAACCACAGGTACTCACTGTGAAGCTTTGCCTAAAGGCATGTGCACTCTGGACATTTTTCTTGTATCGTGTGAAAGTGATGGAAAGGTCTTGTCTCTTCTGCAGTATTGTTATCATCAGGTCAGTGAGTACTGAGCCATGAGCTGGCAGGAATAGCTGGAAGGCTTTCTGTTGTCTTTGCATTTGTTCACACTCTGGCTTGTAAGACTGAAGCAGTGAAAAAGGAGATGGGGGCCCTGATGAAGTAGGATGGGGTGTGGAGGAAAAGGGTCTGACTGTTTTAATTCTAGCTCTTTCTTGGTTGCAGACTCTTAGTCTATTGGTTGAGTTTCTTCAGCCTCTCTGGCAATCCAAAGCTGTAATGTGTTTGGACAGGTGTTCACTAAGACTAAATTTGAAGCTTAAAAATGGGTTTGAACCATATTGAGCTGTTTGGAATTTATAAGTCTATTTGCCTGTCTATTTTTTTATTTCCACTTCTTTTTTCCTTCCTTGCCAAAGAAATTTTAATATCTTCTCAGGCTGTTATCTCATCTAGAGTCCTGGATAGTGAAGATGGAAAGGTTATTGTCTGCATGTGAAACATGACTGAGCACAGAAAGGGAGGACATAAAGGGCTTAGGTTCAAAGTAGTGGCCAGTGTTGATGGCGTGGTTTCTAAGAACTCTTTTATTTATTAATATTGCTCCTAAACTGCCAGTAGCTGTTATAATCTCAAACTAATGAATTTTATCTTGCTGTTATGTGTTTCCTGAAATGTTGCATACAGGAGTGAAGCAGAGCAGATACCAGGCTTCCTGTGCTGTTCTGCTTCCGACTCAAAACAGAGAAAGGGATCAGCTGAATTTGAGAGACTTTTTTGTGAGTGTGGTGCATGCAGTTCAAGCATAATGAGTATTGACATTTAATTAGATAGAAGTGTCATTTATAATAGGCTTCTCTGTTAGCTGTGCCCTTCTTCTTGGGGGCAGGGAGGAGCAAGGGAGGGAATTGTCAGATTGTTCAGATAGTTTATTTTCAGAGAAAACTGTAGCATGCAACAGTACTATCTCACTAATTTGCTGTGCTCTGGTGTACAGCCTCCAGCTGTCTCTAATAGATCTTATGTAGAGTGATTGAACACTCATTAATTATTATTTTTGTGTTAGAAAGTATGAAAATCTGAGAATGACAGAGCAAGGTGTTTCATCTTTA
This sequence comes from Hypocryptadius cinnamomeus, assembly GCA_013400635.1. Classification (NCBI taxonomy): domain Eukaryota; kingdom Metazoa; phylum Chordata; class Aves; order Passeriformes; family Zosteropidae; genus Hypocryptadius; species Hypocryptadius cinnamomeus. The sequence continues at coordinate 3,715 of VYZP01016883.1, read as the reverse complement.
ACCTTTGTCTCTATCAGTAATAATGTGATCATAACAGTGAAAATCTTACTTGATATCACACAGCAGTTGTTCAAATTTGAAATTCCTTTTCAGAGAAGTAGATAAAAAGCATTATGCAAGGAGGTCTTAGTTTTAAAAAATCCTTGAGTAATTTTTCAACTGAGAATGCTTATTAATGTAGGCATCAAGACTACACAGAAATCCACAGCCAACCCCATGAAATCCTCATGTTCATGAGATGCATTAACAGTTTTAGTAATTTGTCTGAGTAAGTGACTAGAATATTAAATTAGTTCTCTGCTACTGCTTCATGTATAGGAGAAGCTGATGGTGGAGGAGAGGGGCTAAATCTTTTCTCTCAGCTGTTGAACTTTTGGCCCAATATTTTCAGAAACAGTCATATATACATTAAGAACTAATGCTTTTTTTGTTAGATTTGGCTCTTCTTATGACTGAGGATATGGAAAAGGAGGATGCAAGAGTAGCTTATGCATTGAAATGCAGGTGAGATAATGGATGTTTTGGGAACATGGGTATGTTTCTCTTTGTGACTTCAGAAGTGAAGTAGGTTTTTCCTTTACTGTTCTATACTTCTGGTATCCATGAAGGATTTGCTCAAGCAGCTCGGTGTCTGCAGATAGTGGAGATCTTGTAAGAATGTAGAGAAGCAGCTGCAGATCAGCTCAACTTGTGTACTGTTTTTGCACAGGAAGCGTGGAGACTGCTCAGCGCCAGGCTGTAAGGAAGGATGCAGGATCCCCTGACCCAGGAGCAGGAGAGTTTGGATTCTGGGAGCTGCCAGCCCCATGCGGGTACCAGGCTAAAGAGCACAGTCTGGTTACCCACCAGTGGAGAGCAGCTGTGGAGGTTTTGGGAACTTGAGCTTCCTAGCTTCCAATGCCAGTATCTCCTTGTATCCAGTGCTCTTCCCACCACTCTCTGGGAACATAGTAGCACAGAAGAACCAGTGGCTGTAGTTACATTGTATGGTCAGAGTAATTGTCCCAATTGGTCAGCAGTAAAGGTGTGATATTCCTCTTTTTCAGTGAAGTTTTAGGAAAAGTTTAATAAGTGACCATATGATAACTTTTCTGGAGTATATTATTTGCCTTAAGTAGAATGAATGTGGTCAATTTTTATATAACTGATATTAAATAAACTTAGAAATAAAACAAAAGGGTTTGATAGAGCCTGGAATCATTAATGATGCTGGTGCCTGGCTAGAAGTCTTGCTGGAATCCTTGCACCTGGTGACTGTAAAGTGAAATAAGTCAGTGTTTACATATCAGCTTTAATGAATGCTAGATACTTTTCATTATTTGGTCAACATGAAGCAGGAAGGAATCACAGAATTGTAGACTATCCTGGGTTGGGTGGGACCCACAAGGATCATGGAGTCCAACTCTCGTAAGAGCAATTTCAGGATTGTAGTGCATGGGTCGATTCACTTAAATGAAAATGCATTTCTGCTCTGCTTTCATTTGTAAGCAATGTTCTGAAGCTGTGTACTGCATCAGAATTGCTGAAAGCTTTCAAAACAAATTTTTGAAAGACAAAAAAACCAGACAATAACCTTTTCTTTGGACTTAATGTGGAATACCCTCAGAAAAGTGCATGACTAAGTAATGTTTAGCATTTTCAAACTAGTTTGGATTGAAACATTTAATGTAGTGTCACTAATGTGTTTTCAATAAACCTCTATGAAGATGGACTCTAGGTGTATCTCAGTGTTTGTCTGAATTGCAATATTTTGTATTAGTCTGTTTAAACCTTCATAGTTGTCTTTGTACTTTTAAAAGTTTTTGGTTTGTTTTTTTTTTTATTATTATATATATATATAAATAATTAAGTTGTCTGGATAATCTTAGTAATGATGGGGGTCTGCATTTTATTTAATATATTCAAGCTGCATCATGTTATAAGGATGTGGGTCTTCTATGAGTCTGACCTACTTTCCTACTTCTTGTAGGAAATTCATGTACTGTGTTGGACCCGAATGAGCAGGTGGGCCACAGTGCAAATCCATGCCTTCTGGGTTGCTAAAATACGAGCTCCTAAACAAATGGAAATCTGGCAGTGCATGAGCTTCTTTAGCTGCTTTAGATGAGCCATGAAAAATGAAATTTGTCATGTCCTTGCATGCACATGTGCATGCAGTAATGTGTTAAGGTGGTTGTTTTTCTGTACATTACATCAAGAGTTCTTTTAAAGAAAGTTCGCATCAAGTCAGCAAATTGGCTGCACTCTTGGATAAATTAAATTTCAGTTAATTACCTGCTTAACCAACTGCTTATTTATTAAGGTGCTTAAAATCAGTTAGTTTATTGTAAGCCCAAGCAAATTGTCATTATACTGTATACATTTACATAAAAGAATATAGGATGCTGAAAATTCACTTGTGAAGCTTCTGTGTGCTCTTTAGTGCCCTAACCAAGCCAGTATTGCAGGAATGTTCTGCCCTTTGATAGGGAACACTCCCTGGAATTGCTTCACACTTGAAACCTGAGCTCAGGCAGGAAATGTACAACTTACTCCCTCCACAGACCTGAGAGGTAAGTGGAGTTACTTTGCACGAGTTCTGTCCTTCTCCAGTTGCTGTAGCAGCATGTTCTTTACGTTGTTAATTCACATAAGTATTACATGCTCAGCAGGAGATGCTGAAAAATTATAAGCAGAAAACCTTCATCATATGCAAAGATTAAGTCCAGTTTAAATAATCCACTTGCATGTATTAAAATATTTTGGCATTAAGTGGCCGTGGCACTGCCCATGACATGGGTATGCGCACACAGTAGTACCTTGCTTAAGTTAACCTGCTATTTCAGCCAGATGTTCTCAAACTGGTTTCTTTATTAAGTCTCAGCTTTTGTTTTTACTCCTATTTCTTTTGGGGATGCAGATTTTACTTTGGAGCTTAAAGCAGTCATCTGTTCCATACTAACATTAGCTATAATATTTTTATTGCAGAAGAGTGCAATGAGTGTAGCTGAATTGCTATCAGATTTTCTCATTTTATATACCAATATTTGTTAGGAAATCAGCTGTAATTTGTAACCTTATGAGCAAGAGCTAGCCATCTCACTACTAGTAAGTTTTCAAAATATATAGCAAGAATGGCAATGTGTTCGGTAGACATAATACTGTCTGTGTTCTTGATATATGTATTTCTGAAAGGAAGAAGTCACAAAGGTGATATGGGTACAGTTTGGGCCAATTATGTTGTAAAACAAGTGTATCAGTAAAACCAGTAATTGCAGGGTCTATCCGTGCTTAACAACTGCATCCTTTTTGTTAAGTGTGCATGTTCTGATAGAGGTTTAAATACGGGTTGTGTGCACATGATTGGCCACAAAGCAGTTCTGTGTAATAACCCTGGCAGGTCTTAGAAGGAGGAGTGTTATTGAAAGTGCATGTGATGGTGAGGGTGTTTTAACATATTCCCTACATTCTTCCATAGTTTCTTTGCTGATGTATAGGGAAAGAGTAACTTGGAATGTGGCTTGCAGAAGACAGTCTTTTGTCACCTTCCTCTCTATTACTTTCATGGCTGTTTTATTTCCATTTTGTAGATACATTTCAGGATTTGAGTCATTATACTTGTAAAACTGTGTTCTACAAGTAGAACACAGTTCTTGCAAAAACCTCTTAGTTTCATGGAAGAAACTTGTCTGCTCTGAGATGGTGGTTCCAACTACTGTGTATTTTATATGGGACA
>VYZP01016847.1:3114-14557 GCA_013400635.1 Hypocryptadius cinnamomeus | reverse complement strand
TGTATTAGCACTGGATGCAAAAAGAGAATCCTGGCTGAACTTTGCCTCTCTAAAAACTATTTGTTTTGGGTTAAACATATGTTTTGGCATAGAATGATCTGCTGTCTGGATATACTGATCTCTTTCCATTGACTAAAGAGGACCTTGCACAATTAATTGAAAGCACTGACATCTTGAGATGAGGAGATTAATTACATCCTAATTTATAAGTAACTAGTGACAAGGATGATTTCAGCAAAGGGTGCAGTTTTTCAGCACAACCATTTCAGTTCATTGCATGATTCATAAACAAGTTTACATTTCTTGAGTCAGTATTGAATGCAAAACAACCTGAAAAAATAGTTATGCATGCTAAATAACAGAAAATTAGAAATTTTCATGGTTTAGGACACGTTAGAACACCACAGGAAACAAATTCCTTGCCATGTCTTTGCCTCATCTGGAATTCCTTGCTGTGTTGTCACCTCAGCTGAAATGAGTAGCTGGTTCCACATTGCATGACTAGTGCTTTATTTTCAATATTCAGTATATTTGACCTGTGGTTATGTCTGATTTACCATTAAGCAATGTAAAAAAATCTCATTTATAATAATATCACAAAAATTTCATGAGATAGTTCAAGGAATGTAACTCTTTGTCGAGAAAGAAAAATAACCAAGAAAAATATCATTTTGGTGATAGCCCATAATTACAGGCTTTATTATTCAACTAGCAGCTTCAATTCAATGTTGTAATGCAGAATTTGTGTGGGAGGCTGCCCTCTGACAATAACACAGGAAGAATTTGGGACCTATTATTATTACTGCAAAATTTCCTTCTCAATTTAAGTGCTTTCTTTATAGCCAAAAGAAAGATTCTAGTCCCAGACTCTAAGTTTAAACACTCTTTCCCCACAAATTATTAGTGCAATGTAAAATGAGTATAGATACTTGCAAGTTCATAATTATCATATTACTTATCTGTGTAAAAGCCTACGTGAGTATTAGTTATGGTACTTCTCAGCACAAAATGTACTATTACAAACATTTGATGGATCTCTGTGGTGCTAACATTAAGTAATGTTCTTTCACATAACTAAACAAACCTGCTGTCAGACAGTCCCACAGAAACCAGCTGGTTACTGGAGGCTCCACTTCATGGGCCTTGTGCCCCTCATCAGCAGACACTCCCCAGGCTATCAAAACCTTCCCTGACTATCATCAGATTTCATCTTGATGGCTTAAAAAAATGGGGAACTGCTTTTTTGGTATGATATTTATAAAGGAGATATAAAGGTTTTCTGTGCCAGAAAGGGGGAGGATAAGCAGGTTGAACTGTTTTGTGTTTTGCCCTAGAAGAAACCAGGACTAGGAAGTTCTTGCACCAGTAGGTGGCATGTACCAAGCATGTACATCCAATTTCCTGCCAGCCTGGTTGTAACCAGTCCTTCACTGAAATGCAGTGACATAGGGTAGCAAAGTTGCATCAGATCCTCAGTTTGCTTCCTGAGAGTTAAAACCATTCTTTCTCCCCTGCAAGTTTTTGAAATCACATTTATTGAAAATAGGATTTTATAAATGAGCATATGGCTAAGGGTGTTGCTCGTGATCCTGCTCTAGCTGGATAAGTGCTGTTATCGCCTCGATATTGGCAGATAATCAGGAGTTGTTTGTATGCCATACCTTCCCGTTGCCTAGGAGTTGCAAGGGAACCCTTAGTGTTGGATTGCCAGACATGTTTGAGAGTTGGAGTTGTTTGTGAAAATGTGCAGGATGAGGTTCAGCTCCAGATGAGATACATTTGCATGTTGCAGGATCAAGCTCCCTCTGGAGTGGGACACCGCAAAGGGCACTGTGAAGCAGCTTGAGCATTTATCCTGCCCTGAAATCAAGTGCCCAGGGCCTGGCTTTTCCATGGCTGATGCTGACTGTGCTGGGAATGCTGACACCTGAGTGTAGGCACATTAATCTTTGCACTTGGTTCAAGATCATTTCCCTTTTAATTGCTTGTATCATGTATGACCTAATTTTCATCTGTGTATAGTAAATTATTTTCTTACAGCAGACAAAATGTGACTGTCAAAAGAGGCTTTCTTCAGAGGGAAGGGAATCAGTTTCTAGAGACTTCAGGTTTCATTAAATGCATAAAATGAGGAGAAGTCACTTCCACTACAATTCAATTTACCTCAGAAAAAACACATTATCTAAAAACAATAGTTGTGTTGGGATTGTTCCACCTAAGAATTTTCGAAAAGACAAATTATAAAGCCACTTATGAGTTGTTTACTTTATGTATTTGTTGCAATCTATGTACATTTGCAGGATTTCGCCTGCAAAATCCATTACTCATTTCTCATTAGGGAAATCCTGAAATGACCATGAGAACTGGGTGGGGGGCATTTGCAAAGTGCTTTGCTTGTGTGTTTTAGCTGAAATTTGATACTTCCACCTGGTTAAATCCTCAGCTATGTGAGGTTGTTCAGTTATTTTTCCTGCAGTGGTTTAAGCATCTATATAATGTGGTAGATAATGAAAATTGAGATTGACCAAGAAAATAGCTGACTGATGTTTGTAGTTACTCTGCATTCTTACCATCCTAAAATGATGAGCATGAACAAGAGTTGCTAAGTGTATTTTTTCAGATACCATTACTGAGAACAGATTCTGCTGTTATCTTCAAAGAACACTGGATTTTTTCCTTTGCTAAAAAGCAATTTCCTTTAGTACTTCTTGAGGTACATCTTTGGTTTCAGATAAACACACAGATAGATGTATGTATTGGTAAATCTTTATTCATCATTTTCTGGTTTCTTACTGCTACTGAAACAAGAGGCTCTCTCCTTAACCTCCACCAAACCATGGCCTCTCAGCTGGACAGCCAAGACCCTGCTGCAACTGACACAGTTCCAGTGCATCATGTATATCACAAATAACAGTTTTACTTTTCTTTTTAGCACTCCATAATTGGATTAATACCATGAAACTTGAATTTTGTGGTTTTCGGTTTCATTGTACCAGTGTTGACGGGTGTGTGTTGTGCCATTTTTATAAGCATGTTTAAAGATGACTATTCATAACTGCTTCTGACACCTTTTGTTATTCTGAAGTTCATGGCATATGTGTTTTCATGGGTGTCAGATACTCTTGCAGTGCAATTTTACATTTAATCTTTCATTTTAATCTTTTAAATTCCATTTAATCTTTTAGCTTGACATTTAAAACAAATTAGCACGAAATGGGCTATCTTTTTTGCCCTAGAAATCAGTCTATCAGAATAATAAGAACATTCATACAGGCTCATTTTTTGCTTTATCTTTTAACAGAAACAAAAGTTTATTATTTGTAATAGTTCAGTTATGTTTAAGATTTGGTGAGAATTCAAGAGTTTTCTTTCTTTTCAGGTATGATGTAAGTATTAATTGCTTGCCTGCTTGTATAATTATTGATCACTACTTGCATTTTCTCAGCTTTATGACCAGCTTCATACACCCAGCTGAGTATAGAACACCTAATTGTTTTCAAACAATAATCTCAGCATTAAACACAGATGCCTGTGGTACTGTGTTTGTTACTTTTAGTTATCTAGATGTTGATCATTGTAACAGCCCAGTTTTTTGTTGGAAAACAGTTGTTTCTCACAGTGTCCCTTAAACACCCAGATCCTTGATCTAAGTTGCAATTTTTTAGTACAAGGTTCTGAGATCATCCAGTTCCTTTTTGTGGTATGCTTTCTGTAAATCATAACTCTTGCAAACTGTCTTCGATCCTGCTCTACTTTGTTTATTTTCTAACCCTGCTACTCCTCTCCCATGCTTACTCCCCTCATCTAATTCACTTTGATTTTGGAGGAGAAACAAACCAGTGATCATTTTCAGCTCTGGTAGTTTTTTCTACTGAACTGTGATCTGTCCTTTCCCACACATCCTCCACAAGAGGAATCTGAATCCTGGTTGTGTCATGTTTTCCCAGTCAAGGGGCTGCTTCTCTGAGCCTTTTTCCAAATGTTTCAGTTTAATGGCATGTGAAAATTAATATTTGAGAATTGTACTGGGTATTGTCCCACATATGTATTCTGAGACTTCTGGGCAGACTGTTATTAATTTCCTCCCATTCCTATCTTCCATCCCCCCCGTCCATCCTTCCTTCTTCACCTCCTTGCTTTCCTACATCCCTAATGTTCTTGAGGTCACCTAGTTGATTGGCTCTCTGCAGCCCCTCAGTGGGACACATACTAAAGTTGCTGCTTTAAGGTATGATCATTTATGGAAGAGTTGATCCATAAATCTTACTTGTCCAAGTGTATCATCTAGTACATTGTTCCTTAAGATCTTAAATATATTGAAATATTTGAATATTCTGGAAAGAGTGCTAATCAAACCTATGTGTATTTTGGTATACATTGGGGGTGGAGGGGGTGTCTATGTATACCTCAACACAAACTTATAGATGTTTTACATGTATGTATAAAAAACGTATTTATAACATTTAGCAGTCTAAGGCAAATTGGGCTCTTCTAGGGATGCTTGGGAGAAAAAAATACGTAATAAAAAGCTTGTGCCTGCCTTTGCTGCTGAAGGCTATATGCTCTCTTAAAATCCCTTTTCTTATCTCTAGTCTTTCAGAAGTACAAAATTACTTTTCTTTACCATTCCCCAGAAGACTTCATAAACACTACAAATCACGATCACCCAAATAAGAAATATTATGAGCTTTCATTTGTTGCTGACATTTGCTTTTCCTTTTCTTTCTTTCACACTTAAGCTGACCACGTGCAGACTTCTATTAGATCGAAATAGAAGAGGCTACCACACTTTGGATGCCACAATGTCATAATTCTTGTACTTCTACATTCATCTTTTACAAAGGAAGGAAAGCGAGGAGAGGAAAGAAATATACATTTTGAGCAGTAGTGAGGCTGGAGAAATAAGCCAACTTTTGGGTTTAATGGAAAATGAAAAAATGGTGCATTGACTTTACATGAGTAATCCCTTCCATCTTATGAAAACACCTTTTGTTACTAACACAGAGATGAACACAGGGGACTATATGCCCTTTGAATGCTACTTTAATTATCTGTATTTATAACTGAATGCTCTTGATGAGAACTTTGATGAACTTTACGCTGTATCTCTGTGAAGTTGTTTTCCTTTACTAGTTCTCAAAATTTCTTACAATATGTCCAAAGGTCTGGGGCACTTTTGATGATTTCTGATGACAAAGTCAGTTGATGAAGAAATTTTACAAGTCTCAGCATTGAAGGTTTTCAACAATGCAACTATGAGTAAACCCTCTTTTCCTGTTCAAAAGACTTTGGAAAACGGTATCCACTTCTAAGATTTGTCATTAAGAAGATTCTTTAAGAATTCATTTTTAAGCTTTTGTGGTTTTTCTACCAACTACACTAAGTCAAATTATAATTTATAATTTATTGGCCTTATTACAGCACTTCATTAAAATGTCAGAAGATTCAGCTTCTAGGCAGGGTATTAGTGCAAGAGCTGTGCATGCGGTGTTCTTCGCAGATGGAAATAGCTACGGCAGTTGTGTTCTGCAGCATGAATTAACAAAGATTGATTGCAATCTGTTTTTATTAACTCAAGGAAGAAAAGCAGTGTAGTGATATTAAGAAAATTAATTATAACTTTCTAATCTAGTAATTAATGTGCAGCTGGGCATGAGTGCAGTTAGTGCATTTCAGTAATTTGGCAGTCCTCACAAATTATCATCATCGGTTTTAAGGTAGGCAACTGTTCTCTAATCCTTGCTCAGATTTTTATAATCTTTAGTATTTCAGAATGGTTTTAACAGTATAGATGTTGAATATGGCCTTTTACCATAATAACATGAGCTGAAGATCAGCTTTATCTTTCAGAACTCAGGTTCAGTTGTAATTTTGAGAACCATTATTCTTTTCCAGTGTTGTACTGAAATTTCTTCTGAAACAGTTGTATGAAACTGTGATTGCTGGTAATTGACCTGCATATGTTGAAGTGTCTTAAAATGCTACTGAGAATTTAATAATGTATCCTGTAAATTGAGATGCTTCCAATTAAATAGAGTTCTTATGATAATCACTTTCAAAACTAATCAAGTAATATAATGGTGTTATTAAAAGTTCTATTGACTTCATTTTGACAAATTAATAAATGTAACCAGTGCAATTACTGTAATGGTCATACTAGTCTACATTTTTCATAATCTATCCCTATATGTTTTTCAGAAATGCAAAGACAAAATAGAAATTACCTAGGTGTGTTGAATTAGCATGACAAAGTGACTTGAGGGGGAGAGTATTTGTGCCCTTCTTGCTTTCTTTATGAGGCGTGAAGGTTATTGCAGGTCACCCCGTGCTCAGAGCCTCTTGTCTACTAGGAAATTAGATGATACTGAACAGAAATTACAACTAGGATCCTAGCAGCAAAATTGATAAGAGAAAATGCTCTTAAGCAGACTGCCTGGTTTTGCAACTATCAAACCTGATCTACTAAAATCTATTAAGAATTGTTATCTTCTCAGTATGGTTTATATTAGTCTTGTTTTCAACAAGTGATTGGGAAAAAGCACAAAGCATCTACGTAGATCAGATGCTGATGATGGTCTAAAACTGTTCAGTATCCTTACACTGTCAGTGAACAGATAGTTAAAACCACCTGATTTATTTACATAAGACTTCTGGGGAATTTGCTTGTCTTGTTTTAAGAATTTTGTTCTTATGTTTTCATTAGGGATGCATTACAGAAGGTGTTCTGGGAGACCAAAAGCCAGAAGTTTTCAGTCCAGTGAATCTTGTCCTTTCACTTCTTTTGCAAAAATATTTCAACAGAAAATGGACAGCATTCGCCAGAATAGCTTTTCTCCTAGTACTTGAGACATTCTCCAGGAATTCAGCAGGCTTGGGTTTTTCACTTCTCAGACATGTGCTTTTCCTCCCTAGGTTATTGCTTCCTTTAAAAGAAAGCATTAGCTAGAGAGTCCAAATTGGATATTACTGATAGGTGAATAGTGGGCAGGTTATGCCTAAGGGCTTGTGAATAATTAAGATCAAGGAATCAATGTGGGTGTCTTCATTAGCAGGTTAGTTCAGCTCAGGAGTTGAACTTCTTAAGTGTCTCTCCCAGTGTTTCCCACTTGCTGGGCTGTGTTTTGTGGGTAAATGCAAAAGTGCCTAAAAGTGGATATTTGTTTGGCACCGTTGACCTGCTTGTTCTGAGGGCACGTGGGGATCACAAACCTGGCTTTGGATAACTAGGTAAAGCAAAGCCATCTATATCTTTTGTTTGATCCAGCTCAATCTGAGCAGAGAGCTAGCTAAATCAAATATTTTAAGCAGAAATTAAAAGATTTGACTGCTCTATAATGACAATAACATATACAAGGGATTGGGGGAGGTGGGGAAGTGAGTTACTGAGACTCTAATCAAATAACAGCCTTGGAATTTAGGAAGGACCTACTCGGAAATTTTGTTGGCTTATTGGAAGAGAATAAGATTCATGCAGATCTCATGGCAGTTTTGCTTTATGCATAACTCTCAGATACACAAAAAAAAACCCAACCATACAAACAAAACAATCACAAAAAATCAAACGCTAAGTATGGAACTTGCAAATTGTCTGAGGTTTGTGGACTGTGAATAATGCATGGTGGTGGTGACCATCTTATGCTGGTTATTGATTTGTGTTTCCAGCCAGTGGCATATCAGTGGTTTTAGGACCCTGAAATATTCCATTTTGTTCTTCATATCAAAAAAATTAATTGAATAAACTAGCTTGCACTTCAAAATTAACAAATGGGCAGCACTGCAGTTTATTGCATTAGTTATATTGACCAAATCACTTTTGAACAAATCAAATGAATAAAGAATATAGTGAATTTGGCTTTCTTTCTCTTTAGACACATGGTCGCAAATAATTCATATTTGAATTGTTCAAATAATTGAATGGTTTGAATCTGCTTCAAACCATTTTGTCAATATCCTAAGTTTCTAAATTGTTTTATTTTCAAATTTGCTAATTGTTTTCTTTGAAGTTACCACTGTAATACAATTTTCATGAGCATTTGCAGTAATAAAGCTCAATTTGCACATAGCAAAACAAGAGTAGTTACATGACATGCAGCTCTTTGGAGAAAGAGATATTTTTAAGTGTCTTATGTATTCTTTGAAGTCATTCTGTGGTGGATTAGGCAGTCCAGTCCAAACTGTAAATCAGTTTGATCACACTGTAGCTTTCAGTTAGATCAGCTGCACTTTTTTTCTGTGCTTTCATGTACTACAAGATATTGCAACTGACAAAGAGTACACATTAAAGAATTAGTTCATAGATATGTGGGATAAAATATAACCCTAAATGGTATCCATTGTTGTATCTCATTCAGACTTGCTGAGGAAATTGGTGGTTGCAGAGCTGACATGGGTACTAATGTCCAAAAGCTCGTCAAAATTCAGTCATGTATACGAATGCCTCAAGGCTTTTTGTAGCTATCTGAGGTTTTTCCTCACAGCATTAAAAGGTATGGAATCTTAACTGCAGAACTTCAATTTTTCTGTCAGACCATTTCTTTGAGTCCTGTCACTGGTCACCACAGAGAAGAGATCAGTGTCTGCCCCTCCTCTTTCCCTCACAATAAGGCTGTAGACTGTGGTGAGGTCTCCCCTCAGTCTCTTCCTCTCCAGGCTGAGCAGAGCAAGTGACCTCTGCCACTCCTCATGTGGCTTCCCCTCAAGGCTATTCACTATCCTCATGACCTTCCTTTGGACACCCTCTAGTAGCTCAATGTCTATTTCATATTGTGGCACCCAGAACTGCCCCCAGCACTCGAGGTGAGCCCACCCCAGTGCAGAGCAGAGCAGGACAATCCCCTCCCTTGCCCAGCTGCAATGCTGTGCCTGATGCCCCCCAGAGCAGGGTTGTCTCTCCTGGCTGCCAGGGCACTGCTGGCTCATGTTCCACTTGCCACTGACCAGGACCCCCAGGTCCCTTTCCACAGCACTGCTTTCCAGGATAACATTCCCCAGTCTGTCTGTACATCCAAGGTTGCCCCATCCCAGGTGCAGAATCTGGCACTTTCTCTTCTTGAACTGCATATGGTTGGTGATTGCCCAGCCCTCTGATTTGTCATGGTCTCTCTGCTGGGCTCCCTCCTGTCAAGGGAGGCAACAGCTCCTCCCAGTTTTGTATTATCTGCAAACTTGCTTAGTATCCCTTCAAGACCTCTGTCCAAATCGTTTACAAAGATCTTGAAGAGTGCAGGGCCAATTTGATGCTGTGTACGCTGACTCTGCTCGGTTTTTTTCTCTAATATTGCCCGTATAATTTTGGAATTATTATAGTAGAGTGAGTAGAGACTTAATGCCTGGCAAGTCAACCTTAAAAATGAATGAGCAACACTTTGGTGATTGTGTTCTGCCTTGACTGACTTTCATCTCACTACAGACTGACTTTTGTAAGGACAGGGAAGAGTATGAGCTCACTGACACATCTTTATGTTGGGGAAAACATTCAGCCTGGCCTCCTATCCAATAGGCAGATGTGGACTCTCTTCTAACTGTTGAGTTAGGTGGATGCACTTAGCCAACATCCAAAATTTGTGGTGTTCTCTCTCTAATCTCACATTAAAAACTGAGTGTCCTTGTGTTTCCTTCTTTTTAATGAGCAGACTGTGGCACTGTAGCACACCATAACCTGACTGACTAGACCGGGCTTAGAGGATGTGATATGACTGAATATAATTTAAAAGATTTACCAGAATAGTCTGTTGCTTTATATTAAACAAGCAGGAGTAAAGCCCCAGCAGTAAATGCTGTAGATACATGCATGTTGTGTAGAAATCCATATAGTAGAGGGTAAAGACAAAATGAGACTTGTACAATGATGGGCTAGTTTGAGACCTACTGAGAAGGAAATAGAAAGGTTAGCAAGACAGCGAAGTAGTTTGTTCCAGCAATTTGCCTTCACTGGTTTAAACTTCATGTTAAAATGACGTTTTTATTGTTGTAACACCGACACATCTTTAGGAGGAAATTAGTTAATAGGAGGGAACAATCTTTCAGCAAATTAAATGAAAGGCTACTATTTCCACTTGACATCTGTGAAACTGCTGCTACATTCCTTGGAGTAGTGCTTAGAGAAATAAATGAGCAAGTATTCCATATAATTGAGCTTTAATGGTATCCATATGCTATATATCTTGTAATGCTACTCATGTTGTGCAGTTTCTGTGTAGTATAAGAAAATTGAGTATTAGTCTGTCAAAGGCACATTAATGTAAATATCTTGATTCAGTTCTTAGCTGTGGAGAGGCTCATGTGTTTTAAATACATCCCAGCAAATTGTGGTTGGTGCAGCAACTCTGACTATCTTTCCGGATGACCTTTCAGGTTGCCCATTTCATGTCATACAGTAACCTCTCTAGGTAATGAGATCTACTGGAGCAAAGATTTTAAAAATGCATCATTTTGAATTTAATTCTTTCCAAATGAACATTTTCTAGCAGGCATTAGAACATCCAGTCTTTCAGCAATGTTGTTTCACATCATGTCTCAGTGTTCTACTGAGGCCATAAATGAACTGTTTTCTCTATCTTTTACCCAGAATTCCCTTTGTAAATTAGTTGAGTTTTGTTTAACTAACTTTGTCGGCATTGTTTTAATGGCTAATAGCTCCCGGGTTTGTCTTTGAAGGCTTAAATATGTCATTTGAATATTCAGCCTGTTGTATGGTTAAGGTTTTCTGGCATCTGAGATTTTCATGAGAAGTACAAGTTCACAAATACCTACTTATGAGTAAATTTTGTTTGTGAGACTGATTGGTTTGTTGTTAATTGGTCATGAATTGACTAAACATGTCTTAGGTCCTTCAGATGATTAGAAAAAGGCCTGTTGCTGTCCACAGAGACCACAGCTGTAGCAGAGGGGGTTCTTCATGCTTGCCTCTTAGGGAGGAGAAGGGAGCCTGGCCTTCTACATTCTATCCCTGCATTCACCCACGCATCAAAGAAAATTTGGCCTCTGATTGCTGGCCCTTGAAGATACCCTTTGGAAATCTGCCTTTCTGAAAGAGGCAGGAGTGAGAAAGGGCAGTCATCTCAATTTTTTTATTTATTCTGATCACTTCGACTTGGGCCAATGTGTTTCTCTCATATTCCCAAATGCGTAATGTAATGTGTCAAGAAGTTACTCATAATAGACCTAAAGATAGTTTATGTTGGTGGCTTTTGAGTTCTAGGTCTCTCTGGTACTAAAAAGACAATTGTGCACGTTACCAAAAGTACTTATTTATCACTGACGTTATCTTTCAGAAGTGTCAGAAAAAACAAACCAGTATGCCGTATCTATCCAGAAAATACTGCATTCCAGACATGATCTTCATTGCACTGGAAAAACAAATATGGTACTTCTTACATGACAATTCTTGCAAGATGTTCCATGCTATATTATTCCAGTCTACAGCTGGGAATACAGAAAAAAA
>VYZP01016840.1:0-18269 GCA_013400635.1 Hypocryptadius cinnamomeus | reverse complement strand
GTAATAGTTTACGAGTTAACACCTACCCCTGAGCAGAGAGCTCTTGCTGACTTCCTCAAGCTCCCTTCAACATTCTTCTGTTACAAGAATAAGCCTGGATATGTGAGTGACGAGGATGATGGTAAGGAATGCCAAAATTTATATTTGTACTGCCTTTTTGTGGGGAAAGGGTGTAATACACTGCATTGGTGCAGCCCCACCTTGGGTACTGTGTGCAGTTTTGTGTAAGAAGGATATCAAACTGTTGGAGGGTGACCAAGGTGAACGGCCTTGAGTGCCAGACTCAGGAGGAGTGGCTGAGGTCACTTGGTTTGTTCAGCTGGGAGAAGACAAGGCTGAGGGGTGACCTCATCACAGGTCTCCTCTTTCTGCTGCTCAACTATAGGACACAAGGAAATGGAATGAAGCTGTCAGGGAAGTTCAGATTAGGAAAGTTTTTCTTTGAGAGGGTGGTCACGCCCTGGAACAGGCTCCCCATGACAGCAGTTAGAGCAACACACCCGTCAGAGGCCAAGCAGCATCTGGGTGATGCAGTCATATGGCTTGGTTTTAGGTAGTCCTGCAAGGAGCAGGGAGCTGCAGATCATGATCCTTCCAACTTGAGGTACTCAGTTAGCACTGTCAGAACCACTGAAATATTTTTGTGTGGGCCAGTGAGAAGTAATCTTGTCAGTGTCCTTATAGCCAAAGATGTACACTCAAGTCTCCAAAACAGAATAGTACAGTGGAGGCCCAGGAGTGACTAAAGGGTATTTGTTTGGTGTTTTATGGGTGCTGACATCATTACCAAGGCATTTGTTTAGGTAAGAGGTATTTGAGCAAGAGACCTGCTTTAGTAAGTATTTTGAGACAAATAGAAAGCATTTTTTATTAAAAGCAATCTAAGGTTCTCTAAGTGCTGTATTAATGAGTTATTTTTCTTCTAAAGCAAATTCCTGATACTATTAGTAAACTTTGTCAAACATTATTGCATGTAATTGATTCATTCAGCAGCAAATACTTTAAATGGAAGTTCTGAAACATTGTATTCAGCAGAAAATGGGAGAAGACAAGCCCCCTTCCACAAGTACCTGAGCGAGCAAGTTTTTTTGTAAAACATCTTCAGTCTTCTTTCCCGAATCTTTTTAGTGGTAGTCTTAATAAAATCACTCAGTAAGAAACAAGTTTTCTAAAAGCAAAACCATTGCCATGTATCTGTAGCAATCTAGGCTGAGAAAAGGTGTTAACAGCACTCTGGAGCACATGTAAGCAAAACTAGAAGTGACAGCTTACTTGTTGAATTGTGTAACTCTTAAAATATAAGCAAAAATTACATATGCCTGCTAGCCTTGTGACTTGGAAGGGCTTAACAGACTTTTCTGACTGAGATGTGCCTGAGAACTTACTCTTTTTTCCTCTGTTTAAGATGAAGACTATGAAACAGCTGTTAAGAAACTTAATGGAAGACTCTATCCCAGTGATTCAGAACAGAAAAAGAAAGGGCAAGGTCCTGTAAAAGGTATGTCTTAAGAAATTCTAATTATTCTACTTTATGTACTTAAACATAAACTCTGAATCTGAAGGACACATGGGCAGAGGTTGGTTTTGTTTCCTGGGAGAGTTTTTAGAAGCAGAGATGCTGGGTGCAGAAAATCTGCATCTCAATGTACAGAGTTAAGCTCAGTGTGTTAAAACTGCTGGTTAGCAGTAAAAGTGTACCTGAAAGAGAAATGTACATTCCAGGTGATCTCTAAACAAGAATATCCAAGTTTCTTCCTATCTTGAGCTCCTGAATATGAAAAATTGGAAAAATTCAACTTGGCATGATACTGCTCAAGAGAAAGTTGTCTACATCTTTGAATATTTGCTACTTCTGCAGTTACTCAATTGAAGCTTGTGAGTTAACGTTGTTCAGTCTAAAAAGTGCTGTTTGGTCTCTATACTAAAAATACGGGTGTAGACAACTTGCTTATGTGTGTCTGACTGTGTCTCAGACTGCAGCCTTACATAACTTGAAGGTAGGTTCTTCTAGAAGTAAAGTTTGTTGTTTCTTTGAGGATATGTTCTAGAAGGATTGATCCATCTGAAATATGAGGNATATGTTCTAGAAGGATTGATCCATCTGAAATATGAGGAGATGCTGAAGGAAGTTTTTAGTAGTGGCAGCTGCATGATGAAATTCTTCATCATTGTATGGAAATTCCCTGATAGCAGTAAAAAAACCACAGATTATGTATTTTCAATTCTAGTCACCCCAGGTTAGATTAGTTAGTCTTCACTTCCACTATTTAAACAGTAATGCTGTCTGTGAAACTCATGAAGTCTGTCTTCAAGTTGATCTGGCTATTATGAGGTTAATTTATAATGTCAGGGCTAAAAATTATTTCAGTATATAGCTGCATTCACAGCTATTTTCCATTAATTCTTTACTGCAGGCCTTGCAAAGAAAAGTGAATTCAACAATGAGAGAGAATGTGCTGCTACTTTGGAAAAGAAACCAGTTCCTGAGGAGAAAGATGAAACAAAATCTCTGCAGGTTCCTTCTGCATCTGTTTGTGGTGTCAGCACTGATACTGAAGGTGACAGTCTGGAAGACTTAAAGTCAGAAGCCAAAATTCAAGAAATTAAAGTAAGAGCTAAATCTTTACTGAACTTCTTGTTATTAAACTTGTACAGTTACTTCATGTATGTGTGAGACAGTACAGTTTTAGAACTAAAACATCCAATGGGGAAAAATTGAGGTTTTTTTGTAGCAGTGCCTCAAGTGTATGCCAACACAGGAGATTTGATTTCAGGAAATAATAGTAGTTTTTTGAAAACAGACTACTTCAAAGATACTTCAGTCTCTTGTCAAGTTAACATCCTTTTGTGTTAACAGTAATGAAAAACTTCAGAAAGCTTGCAGCAATTTTTCTTGGTGTTCTTTATTTTTGTATAAAGAAAAATAATAATAAGAACTGTTCTTAGACTCTTGGGGAAGAGGTTTGAATCCTAAGGTCTTCTAACTTATTTACCTACTACACTACTTTTTTGGTTAATTGCAGGAGAATGAAGTTGCAAGCTCAAGTGACTTAGTCTGTACCAGTAAGGAAGAAATACCTGCTCCATCAAAAGATGAGGTGACAGTACTTGTCCAGTCAGGTACCAGCAGTGAAGAATCCCATTCCACCACAGAAACTGTGCAAGTATCACAGACCTTATCACGAGCTGAAGACAAACCTGTAGATTTGTCAACTAAAAAGAGTGATTCAGATGGTTCAGAGTCAACACAAGGTAAGGTCAGGGGTATAGGCTGAGGTTTTTTTGTAGGCAACTGTGCTTTCCTGTGGATCAGTTAACCTAGCATAGTTGCTGTTTTGGGGAGAAGTAGTACCAATACTGAATTAGAAATGTAGGTACTAGTCTGGTAATAATGTGTATATATCAAATTTTGAGTTCAGCTTTGCTACAGCAAAACAATGCTAGTGTTTATTGTGTAATTTAATTATGATGTACTTTCATTAGTTTACTGTTAAATACCGCATGAGCTCTGTGGATTGGCATATAAGTAGCATGCTGAAACTCAGAGTCTTGGGCCCATTTCCCAAACATAGTTGATAGTCATTATGACAAGTGTCATTCAAACTTTTGAATTTATTGGGAGGAAGAAATGCAGTAGACAGTTCTCCAGTTTATTCTTGTGACTACATAAATGCATTTTCTTTAAGAAAGTTGAGAAAAATAGTTGACTTTCTCCTTTTTTATTTGATAGAAAACAGAATCATCTCATTTGGGTTTGGCAATAGCACAGGCCTGTCATTTGCAGATCTGGCATCCAAAAGTTCTGAAGACTTTGCTTTTGGCTCGAAAGGTGAGTTCAGCTAGTCTGAGACAAACCTCAGCTGGACTTTTGCTTCATACAATATACCTGTGTGCACAAAATTTCTGCTGATCATTAGAAACAACATTTTTTTGCAAGTTTTTGTCAGGACACGAAGTTTAAAATATCACTCTCTTAATTGTAGATAAAAACTTCAAATGGGCAAATACAGGAGCAACTGTGTTTGGAGATACCACCCGTAAAGCAGATGAAGATGAAGGTGGTAGTGATGATGAGGTAGTACATAGTGATGATATCCACTTTGAGCCAATTGTGTCCTTACCAGAGGTAAGATGACTTGTGGAATATAAAACAACATTGAGATAAGCATCTCAGCTAACACAGCAAGCTTTAAAATGTTTTGCTTAACTAGCTTTGCTTTCGATGTTGTTGTGCCTTGTTCTGCATGTTTTACACTATGTTGAAGCACCTGTTGTTTTAAATCCTAGTACAGCATAGCCCTGGGGAGGTGTCTGGTGCTTCAGTTAAAATCCTCAAGTGATTTCTTTATAACTTGACTGAGAATTGATGAGGATGCAAATTTGTACACATAGCTTGTAAAAGCTAAACCATTTATATAGCACAGCTGAAAATCAGGAAGGGGAACTGAATAACTGCTAGTGCTTATACAACTCAGCTATGGCTTTGTATCAGTGACCTGTAGATTCAGTTCTGTGAAAGCCATGCCAACTAAGAATCTTTAAGCTAGGCAAGAGATTCCTAGAATCATTAAGCAAAAAGATGTACAACTAACATCACCTGAAAGCTAAGGGAACTAACTTTTTTAGTTTGAAAATGTTCTCCTACTTCTTGAAAAACCATTTAACTTTCAAAGTAGCCTTATAACTTACTGAGACTTCACACAGTTATTCATGTCTTGATTTGGTTTTTAGCCTAGTAACCATTTCAGACTCTTTTGGTGATATCATCATATTGTCTGACCTTTCTATAAATAATAAAATTTAACTATACATTAGTAAAATTATTGAGCAAGGCAAATAGAGTACAAAGGAACTGTATGTGGTGTCCTTCAATTTGAGCAGCTGGTCTGATCTATTTTGTAAAGTGCCTTCAACTTCCTTCTTGAAAATTTGGTGTGCCTTTGCTCATCTGTTTGTCACATTATGACTTTTATGATGCTTTTCTTCTTTGCTTCCCTTTTTCAGTTTCACAAACAGTATTTTGTCACACATTTCTCCAGTTCTCTCAAGTGTTCCATATCTTTGGAGAAGTGCTAAATAAAGTGAAGAGTAGATCTAGGCCAGTAAATGCATACATAAAGTGAGGTGGAGATATGGCTGTCAGGCTGAAGTTTTGTATATTTGGTGTTTATTCTGTTCAAATGCAGATATCAGATTCTTTAACAATGTGCTAAAGATAACTCCTGGAATTGTAACAGTACTTTTTCACTTCTCAGTGTGCGCATCATTCAGCAAACCTGAAACTTGGGAAACTTGCCAGAACACTTGGTGTGTCCCAAAGTCTTGGGTTTCTGTTAAAAGAAAAAAACTCCATAAACGATAAAGAAAATCCCCAAAATCCAACCAAGCAAATCCCAAAGCAAAACCAACAGACACCCACCACAACTACATGTAGCACGGTGAAGGAGGATTGCAGTGCTGTAATTGTTCTCAAATAGTGGTATTTGTTGGGCTCTTAAATTCTGAAAATGTTTTACCTATTTTGGTGTGATGAATGGGGTGTTGGTGAAAAGAACACCCTGAATAATTTTTTGCTGTAATATGTCAGAATCTTCAGAAGTATATGTAATAACTATTTAATATCTTTGCTGGAAATCACATGTTCTCAGTCTACTGTGCTGTTTTTTAGGTGGAGGTAAAATCTGGAGAAGAAGATGAAGAAATTCTCTTCAAGGAGAGGGCAAAACTTTACAGATGGGACAGGGATGTTACTCAGTGGAAGGAGCGTGGTGTTGGAGAGATCAAAATACTCTTCCATACACAGAAGAAATACTATAGAGTCCTAATGAGAAGAGATCAAGTTCTTAAAGTCTGTGCAAACCATGTTATCACCAAAGAAATGAACTTAGTGCCCTCTGATACATCAAACAATGCTTTCATTTGGACAGCCACAGATTATGCTGGTGAGTTTTTTCAGGTGGTCTTTGTTTTTTCTAGGTGGTCTGTAATTTCTGTGTTTTCTTTTTCCCTGGAGATTATTACAAGATTAAACTAAACAGACTTTCTTGAATGTATTTTCAGATGGTGAAGTAAAAGTAGAGCAATTTGCAGTCAGATTTAAAAGCCAAGAAATGGCCAATTCTTTCAAGAAGATGTTTGAAGAATGCCAGCTAAGCTTGTCGGAACTACAGAAGGGGCACTTGTCTCTGGCAGCAGGACTGTCAAAGGACACCAACCCTGTTGTGTATTTTGAAGTTTCTGCTGATGATGAACCTTTAGGACACATAACCATGGAGCTGTTTGCAAATATTGTACCTCGAACTGCTGAAAATTTCAGAGCCCTGTGCACGGGAGAGAAAGGATTTGGATTCAAGAACTCCCGCTTTCACAGAATAGTCACAGACTTTGTGTGTCAGGTAAGCATAAAAGGAAGACTCTTGACTAACAATGGCACTTCAAAAAATTACTTATACAGAGTAGCACATTCTTGTTAGCAGCATGGATCCACTGTGCAGGATAGTCTCATCTGTCCTTTCCCTACAAGGAGATGAGAAATGGTGCAAGCAGCACGTGCTACCCTAAGATGCTTTTCACCTGTGCCTACCAGTGGCCTCATGCTTCAGTGTTTCCTAGTACTATCGTGTCAGGGTGAAAGAAAAAAAATAGAGGGAGGTGGAATCCTCTTACAATGGACAAGGGGCCTGTTGCTGAACAGGAACACCACGGAAAGTAGGTGTTCCCAAAACTACCATTCATCCTTCTCTCTTTCCAGAGAAGAACTTCTGTATGCTCACCTCTTGAGAACACTTACTTTCCAGGCTTCTCTTGGACTTTAAAGTACACTTTATATTTCAGATAATGTGCATTTTAAAACTGATATTTCAAGTACCACAGATGTTAGGTTTCAATCTAAAAGAAGTCTTCTAGATCCAATTACCATGCAGTGGCCCGTTTACTAAAACCTTAAGTTTTGTGCAGAGAGCATCAGCCTGCAGATGCCCTGGTAGACAATGTTGGTTTTAAACCTCTGTGTGCATTCAGTAGCACTGGCAAGTTCTTCATAAATGCTGAAGGCTTAGGAGATTGATAATAGCTCAGATAGACCTTTCTTATAATTCTCATCAATAGTTCATTGAATTTTGGTTACTTGGAACATGCAAAGTGAACCAATATCAGTACATGCTATGCTAATGATCTGCATGTCACTACATCCCCGAAGATGAGGCATGTAGATGACTTTCTATGAGCCCAGATGTATACAGTAATACAGGAAAGTAATAGTATTAGGAAAGACATCAGCCTGTTGGAGTGAGTCCAGAGGAAGGCAAAGCCTTTTAAGAAGGATGCAGCACTGGTCCTATGAGGAAAAACTAAGAATTAAATTTGTTTAGTCTAGAAAAGATAAAGCTTAGGGGTGACTTAATGGTGTCATTCCAGAGCCTGAAGGGAGCCTACAAGAAGATGGAGGGAAACATTTTACAAGAGCAAGTGTCACAGGACATGGGGGGAATGGCTTCTAGGTAAAAGAGAGTAGGTTTAGACTAGATGTTAGGAGAAAGTTGTTTGCTGTGAGGGTGGTGGGACACTGGAACAAGTTGCCCAGAGAAGTTGTAGATGCCCTATCCCTGTCAGTGTTCTAGGCCAGGCTCGATGGAGCTCTGAGCAGCCTGGTCCTAGTTCTAGGTGTCCCTGCCCATGGCAGGGGAGCTCTAGATGATCTGAAAGATCCTTTCTGATATAAACCATTCTGTGATAGCATATGAATGGCTTGTCACCAGAATAAAATATTAGCCTGTCTTTCAATTAGCTATCTGTGTGTGTCTGAAGTATGCACTGCATGGTTCTTTTGTTAAACTTTTGTGCCTTTCTGATAAACTCATTTAGGATTTCAGCTTATTTCAGGGTATTCCACATTCTAGAAAGGAGCAGACTTTCTTTTAAAACAGTTGACTGCACCATGTGTGCCTTGACAAAGTGAACTTTTATCACATTAAATGAGTATATTTTAAGTTTGCTCTGCTTTGCCTGAACTTTCTTGAGGTACAGGGAGAAGCTCTTCAATGAGAACTAAGGCTGTACAGATAAAATTTGCACTGTCACCTTTATGTGTATACTTAAATTATCAGGAACCAGAAGTTTGCTACCTTCTGTAAAGGTAAAAGACACAGCATGTTGCTCAACCAGTTACGTGGCAAAGCTGTATGGAATTACTGGTCACTGCTTTGTTAACCTTTTTCAGGTGATGAATTCTGTGCCTGCAGGGACTAATTAAGGACAGGCCTTCAATGAGATAATGCAGGTCCAGGCAGCTTCCAGGGCCAAGTGATGCAGGCAGTAGGAATGACAGGCCTAGAGGAATGTCACCATGGGGAGCAGGAAGATAAAGTGCTGTGTTCAGAATAAACAAGGGATACAACTTCTACTACTGGTTCCCTTACCATGAGCAAATCTGCTGAAACTGGGAAGCCCTACATCTAAGCAGACGTATTGATACTTGTAAAAATGAGAGTTCTTCCATAACTTTTGGGTTATGTTTTGGAACTTGTCAGTTAATGGTGTCTGATTTTTTTTTTTTAGGGAGGAGATATAACTAACCATGATGGAACAGGTGGACGGTCAATTTATGGAACAGCATTTGAAGATGAGAATTTCATAGTGAAACACACCGGTCCTGGATTGTTGTCAATGGCAAATAAGGGCAGAGATACAAATAATTCTCAGTTCTTCATAACACTTAAAAAAGCAGAACACTTGGACTTCAAGCATGTGGTATTTGGGTTTGTGAAAGATGGAATGGATGTGGTCAAAAAGATCGAATCCTTTGGTTCTCCTAAAGGGCTAGTAAATGGAAGAATTGTCATTACAGACTGTGGGCAAATATAGAATTATTTCTTTGAGTATACAGATGTTTTCGCAGTATAAATCAGTACTTAGATGTTATTGACTAATTATTTCAACTTCTTAAAATGGACACTTCTGATGTATAAATGTAAAATTACAGGCTATAGTTGAATTTTTTAATGTGTTCTAATTGATTTTTTTGCATGGTAAATAAAGTTCAGGCACTGGCATATTTCAGGTGTATTTGTGTTATCCTGACATATTTGTAATAAGTGTCAAATTTTGAAAATTAAATCCTAGTCTTGTTAAAATAAATGTCTTGTCTTCACTTTGGTTTGTTTAAAAGAAGATAACTTGCATAACTTGGTTCTTGCTCTCATGAAGCTCTTTTGAATGTGCAGATGGTAGATGCAAATTGCTGGACAGTACACTGAAGGCCTTTGAAAGTTAGTAGGTATTCCAGTGTGCAGAAAGCAGGCTGAGCCAGGTGGATGTTGGTTTGTTCTGTCTGCATAGTTTTTAAATGATTGATCTATGTTTTGCTAGAGGAATATGCCAACTTTATTTTTTTTTTTACTTATAGTATTTCTAAGAAACTTGGCTTAATGAAAAAGATCTAGTTAACATTTGGTATTTTACCTGACATACTGAGCAGAGTCAGAGGGTTATACTGAATGTGTTCATTAGCTGTGGCTAGCTTCTCTGACCTTGCTGCAGGCTCTAGCTTGTGTATTCCAGTGTGCTTGTACCTTTTGACAATTTTGCCTGTCAAGAGTGAGAATGCATGGGTAAAGGTGGGGTGTATTTAACTTACAGTCTACACCTCTGGTCTGGGCAACACGCATTTAGTATTGCTTTATTTGCAGGGTTATTTATTTTTAAAGGATGGCAGTAATATGTCTTCAGGTGTCCTCAGGGACCATACTGCTCTCCACAACCATTCAAAGGAGCCTGGAGCTGGGGCTGGTTTGGCCTCTTCTCCCAGGNCGGCGGCCGCTCCGCCCGGGGGCTGCAGCGGCGCTGCCCGCAGGGCCCGGCGCGGGTGAGACGGGGCCGGGACGGGCGGCCTGCGGGGAGGAGGAGGCGGCACAGAAAAGCCATTTCCTCCTCGCCGCGTCCCTGAAGTGTTTGGAGAGATGGAGGGTGGGGGGGCCTGTCCGCTGCCTCGGTTCATTGTGAGCACCGTGCTGCTGCGTACCCGGCAGTGCGAGACAGAAGTGGGGTTTGAACAGACCTGAGGTGGATACGTGCTCCTGCTGCTCCTGTCCCTGACCCCGGGCTCCCCCTGCCTCAGAGTTGGAGTGCTGAAGAGTCATCTTTGTCTGAGCAGGAAATTTCCCTGGAAATTGCAATGGCAGATTCTGTGCGGTACCAGGACACAGTTTAGCATGCAGTTTTTGCCTAAGACCTGGTCCCTGCCAGTTTAGTGAGAAAATATGTGAATCCTCTTAGGAATATGTTAAGCTTTTAAGAAGAACTTATACTAGGATAACTTTTTTTTTTTTAAATTTTTTTTGGTAAAGCTTAATGATTAGCTCTGCTGTCAGAGAGCAGGAAATTGTTCCATATCTAGTCAATCAGGATCAAACCCGTGGTTCATTAGAGACTGCTGCAATGACCAGACAGTTAATTATGATGGGTATCAGTCCCTTGCCAAGGTATGGCAATGTTATTTTACACCACAGAAGGTTGGGTTCTTTGCACTCAGATGAATGAAGGAACTGTACTGTGGTTCCTGTCTTTTTATTACTTGTGCTGACAAGTCAAAACTGATCTGCCTAAAAATTCAGCAGCAAAGACCCTTNAGAGGGTTATACTGAATGTGTTCATTAGCTGTGGCTAGCTTCTCTGACCTTGCTGCAGGCTCTAGCTTGTGTATTCCAGTGTGCTTGTACCTTTTGACAATTTTGCCTGTCAAGAGTGAGAATGCATGGGTAAAGGTGGGGTGTATTTAACTTACAGTCTACACCTCTGGTCTGGGCAACACGCATTTAGTATTGCTTTATTTGCAGGGTTATTTATTTTTAAAGGATGGCAGTAATATGTCTTCAGGTGTCCTCAGGGACCATACTGCTCTCCACAACCATTCAAAGGAGCCTGGAGCTGGGGCTGGTTTGGCCTCTTCTCCCAGGCAACCAGCGACACGACCATAGGACGTAGACTGAAGTTCTTCCCAGAAAGGCTGCCTGGGCCTTGGCATGGGCGGCCCAGGGCCGTGTTGCAATCACGGTCGCTGGTGCTGTTTAAGGAAGTGGCACTAAGCGGTCCAGTTGCCAGAGTGCTCTTCGGTCGTGGGTTGGACGCGGCGCTCTCAGGCCGGGCTGTGCCGGGGGTGGAAAGGAGCGGTGTTTGACGATGATGATGATGTGGTTGTCTGCCCGCCCCGCCAGGCCCATGACGGCCCGCTCCCCCTGCCGTGCCCGCCCGGGCCGGCGCTGCCCGCGGCNTTTTTTTTTTTTTAAATTTTTTTTGGTAAAGCTTAATGATTAGCTCTGCTGTCAGAGAGCAGGAAATTGTTCCATATCTAGTCAATCAGGATCAAACCCGTGGTTCATTAGAGACTGCTGCAATGACCAGACAGTTAATTATGATGGGTATCAGTCCCTTGCCAAGGTATGGCAATGTTATTTTACACCACAGAAGGTTGGGTTCTTTGCACTCAGATGAATGAAGGAACTGTACTGTGGTTCCTGTCTTTTTATTACTTGTGCTGACAAGTCAAAACTGATCTGCCTAAAAATTCAGCAGCAAAGACCCTTTCCCCATGCTGGTGTTTCAAAAGACTTTGATACTTAGTAGAAGGAGTACATGCTGGCCAGACACCTTTATTCTACCTGAATTCTGCTTATCTTTCAGTGAAACAAATTTTTGAGGTAGTTTTTGTGCATCTGTATTCCCTGGGTCAATGCTTCCAGTGTGTCTGGGCGATAAAAGGCCTTAAGTGCTCAGACTCATCTGCAAGGGGGAGTTGTATGGTGGAAAAATACCACGAAAAACCAAAGACTGGGAGAGACTGAAATTGAGTTAGGTACATAGTTGGATTGAGACACTGAGTTAGTCCTGGGAATCATCAATGAATTCAAAACCCAGCCTTTTTATTCTTAGGAAGAGTAGCTTGCTGTTTTAGGATCAGGAGCCATCTGGAATGTGATGTGAAGATTTTGAGCTAAAATCAGGCTGTATGTGCCCTTAGTTCCTGCAGAAGGATTTGCAACTTGGATAGCATTTGATCTAGATTCTCTGGGGAGTTTTTCTTGGGGAATATTCTGCTTTGAATTACAGAACTGTACTTTAAAGAAAAGTAATTTTTAAAACTTATTTTTAAAAAACTCTTATGAAGACTTTAATGCTTGCAAGGAAGAAATGTTACATGTGTTTGTGTGCTTTGTTATTTCATTAAAAAGTGGTCATTCAAGGGCAGGAAAATACAGCAGCTGATCCCTTGATCTAGAACATAGCAGAGAGATGCAGTGAAACAAGTAAGATCATGAGTGCTGCCTTGAGTCTGATATTTTGTAATGTGCATTTAATTGATTTTGGTTGTAGCCTAAAATTTCTGTCATTCACTTTTTTAGTATGTACTTATAAATTAGTAAGAAAAAGCAGAGCAGGAAACTTTGGCATAAAAAGCCTTGCTATGAAGGTAGATGGCACTGTTTCCATGATTGCCTATCTACTTTCATGCCTTTATTTTATGTTACTGTTTTATGTTACTGTCTTCATAGTGCTTTATAGTTTTTCAAATATTCTAACACAGAACATTACAAGTATTTTGTTATTAGACTGTAGGGAATATATTTGCCTCTTTATGTTAATATGAGGACCATTTACATTTATGTATTTAAAAAAAACCCTCTCTTTTCAAAGCCAGTAGTTTATAGTAAGAATTCTGTCACAAAGTGTGAGAGTTTTAACTGTTAAACCAGTAAGTTGTGACATATATTTTCCATGAAAACTCTGACTAGAGTGCAATGGTTTTGTGCTTTCTTGTAGGATTGCCTCTCGGGAGCATTGCATACCAAATGTGAAAGCAGAAGCTCCCCAGTTTACAAAGGTAATACAAAGCAATTTTCTTTTACAGGGAAAACATATACTAAAGCTGCATTGTTCCTAAATTTATTTAGTTTGGTATTTTCTCATTTTAAATAGATAGGTAGTCTTGATCAGGGGGTTGTGATACCTGGGAGCCAGCCTGGGAATGTTAACGAGTAAAAAGCACAAAGGATGTTTGGAGCAGTGGTTCACAGCCTGTTTGTCTTTAAGTCCTCCTTGAATTAGGTGGTAGCAGTTTACTTCATAATGCATGTATTTAGCTTTAATTTAAAGATACATAAATGTTTAATATCTAGAATGCATTTGGTCTCTTTCAGAAACTGGTGCATGGAGACAGCAGACTAAATCAATGTATTTGTCAGACTTCAGTTACAGAAAAATTTCTATAGGCAGACAAGCTCTAAAATTTAAGAAAGACAAATCATATGTGAAAGCTAAATAATTCTTACTGTGGGTTAAGCTGTTATAATTAAGTTCATAATTTGTCAGGCTGCATCAGTGGTGGTTTTGGTTCTTAAGCCTACATGACTGCATGGCAAGTACTTCTAATAAATCCTTATTGATTTCTTAATGTCAGCTTCTCAAATGTGAAATAAAATTGTTGCAATTTTATGTATTTCAGGTGGCACTGACAGCTCACTGAAAAATATAACTATTTCTTTATCAAATTGTTCTTTAGAGTCAGAATTTACTGAAGCTGGAAGAGAGAAGAGCATCAGATCTAGTGATTTCCAGAAAAGTTTGAAAAACTGGGATTGGTAGGGGGTGTTTTTATTTCTCCTTTACTTTTTTTTTCTCATAAAACCACAAATAAAACAGATGTATTTCGACTGTGCAAAAGTTGTTTTAAGTTTCTTGTTTTCTTGTTAAGTAAAGAACTGTTTGTAGCTAATTTATGTGATAATGAGGATGTTGATTTTAATGAGGAATATTGTTTCACTTTCTAATCTAATCTGTGTATGTTGGAATTGCTAAGGGGATACAGGAATGACATAAACTTAACTAGGTGATAAAAAAATTAACTAGGAGGAAAGTGAATAGCCCAGACTGATAAACAGATTTATGTTTATTTAGAGATAATTCAATTCCAAATGCCAAGAAATCTCTTTTAAGGGCTATTTTACACCAAACAGGAAAATATAATTTAAAAAGGGGGATTGTATTTTCAGTTCTGCAGGAATTTGGTGGTTTGTGGTGAAAGAAGAGTGTTGGTTTTCCCTGTTACTTACATGTGCTTACAGCATGAAAAGCCTGGTTACTGTAACAACTTTTTAAGTCAGCAACGTGTAATTTCTGTGGTTGAGATTTGTGAGTAATAATGCCTTTCATCCAAATGATTTAACTCTATTTGTTATCAGTAAAATATCGAAGTCTTACGTTAAGCAATGTTTGCCTTTTTATACAGACTTGTTTCAGTCTCTGTTATGTATCATGTTAGAAAGGAATTGAGTAATTTAAAGTTAGTCCTCTTTTGTACTTTTAGTTTTGATGATGAGCAAGATTATTTTTATGGTTCAAGTGGTCTGGAAGTAGAAGAAAACAGTGTTATTTGCTCTGAAACTGATGCAATTCAGAATACAGCTATATACACAGGAGCAGGTAATAAAGACTTAATTTTTTACATTCTTACGACTCTCTGTGAAGTATGACACGTAACTTAAAAAACTTCCTAGTAAATTTATTTCTGTTCCATTCAGAAATACACTAGTCATCTAAAATGTATTTTAATGTGGGGATTTTATCTTTCACATGAGTGCTTTCTTTAGAATTATTTTAGGAGGTTCAGGTATACTTGAAGCAATACTAACGTTATTTTCTCATGTGCTATCCAGTAGTTTCTTAAGTCTTGTCCTGTTTACTTAGATGTCACCCTAAGGTCTTATCAGGAGCAAATCACTTGCCTGAAGCCTATTATTACAAAAATAATAGGAGATTTTGATGACATGATTAAGTCTGTGCATAGATTCCATACAGATATCTCTGGGATTTCTATATTGCAGTGGAGGGTGTAGTTTTGCTTATAAAATTGTTGATTCTTGATCAGTTTGAATAAATCATGGAACAAGAACTTTAAACAAATTTCTGTAATTCTTTAGATTACTTTCATATTTTGATACATCTCGCTCTGTACTTGTAACTGTGAATTCCTAGAACACATTTTTGCTGATTTAGTACAAAAATCATGTCAATATTTAGCTAGGTCTGATTTTTTAATGTAAAATGCACATTTTTCCATGTCCACAGGCCTCACTTTACCATCTCATTTGGCTGCAAATACTCAAGAAAATATGGACCAAAGTAACAACCATGGTTTGTTAAAGAACATTGTGCATGGAACTGGTGCTCAGGCATGCAATAGGCAAGGTTTCATACCACCTCACATCAGTCAAATTTATGATGAATTATTTGTCATACATCAGAAGCTCCAGGTAGGAACTGGAATCACCTTCAAATTTTTATTGAATAGCGCTATGAATATTCTCACTTTTGAAAAAGAAATCTGAAATTACTTTTATAGTAAAACTTACTTATATATTAAAACTATTATTTTTTACTACTATTTTATATTAATCACAGTTACTTATAAACTAAATCTGTGTCTTCATCTGCCTCTTCCCCTAGATTAATTCAGTGATTCAATAATGATGCTTTGAATTGAATTTTGGGTGGACAAGGTAGATGGGTAGGTGGGCAGATTCAGCTTGAGGGAGCTGGAACACAGTGTTTCTACATCCAAGACACTCTCGTGACATGCTGTGTGTGTAGAGGGAAGCACTCACAATCATTGCTTCTCTTGAAAACATCTGAAACTGTTCTCCTCACTCTAGGCATTCCAAAGTGCTTGCCTTCATGGCCTCCTCCAAAATCCCTCTCTTCATCCCACCAGTTCAACTCCAGCAGGTTTAGGCTGCTAATAGAAGAACTTCCTATATGGTTTATAGTATATAATATGTATATGGGTATATGTAATAGTTCCTAAGCTTCTGCTGGATTCTCTGCCATGACTGTCTTTTGCTACATATGAGATAAAAATAATTTTGTATCTCTTTTTTTCTTCACCACTTTTTCGGGGATGCTTCTCACTAGTTGAAGACACAATATCATTAATCTAGTGTTCAACATAGACAGTCACATCAGACTCTGTTCTGTCTTACAGTTAATGCCATTGTCCAAATATTTGGGAAGCAAAAGCCAAAGTTTAACTTTCTGGAGCAACAATGTAGGGTTGAATTTTGCATTTTGGGAGGCTGAGCC
Source organism: Hypocryptadius cinnamomeus (assembly GCA_013400635.1). Taxonomy (NCBI): domain Eukaryota; kingdom Metazoa; phylum Chordata; class Aves; order Passeriformes; family Zosteropidae; genus Hypocryptadius; species Hypocryptadius cinnamomeus. The sequence continues at coordinate 2,141 of VYZP01016840.1, read as the reverse complement.
ATTCCAATGCACGTGGAAGTCTTTTGGGTTAATGTGGGAGGAAACTGAACAGATGTGGCTGTCAGGATACTTTGTATTACTAAACTCTTGTGTAACTGTAATTTCAAAAAGAGCTAAATGTATCTCTGGGACAAAATTTTAAATTCAGCATAATTTGGGAAAACTTCAGATGGGTTTTTAAAGTAGTTTAATATTCTTTTTTCTTGATACAGAGAGAAAGTTCAGCACAGCAGGAGTATGCTCTGCAGCTGCAGAAACGAGAGCGTTGTCTAACAGAACAAGAAGCATTGTTTTTTCAACATGAAGCAGCTTTGGCTAAAATAAGAGGTGTTGAGGAAGAAGTCCACACAAAAATTGCAGCTATAAAAGAGGTGAAATAATATATTTAATGATAGATATTGCTCTGTATGCCCTTTAACTCATTTGTAGTTATCTTAAGCCATCACATGTTTGCTGGAAATCCTCCTTATTTCTTTGAAGCCCTTGAAATCCCCAAAGGAAAGATTTAAATAAAAAGTACTGAACGATATTGCTAGAGTTTTTGTATGACTTCTGTTTCAGAATGGTGCATTTACTTGTCTGATGTGTAGCACATTTTACAGTTACAAGTTAGAAAAAGGAGGTAATTTTTTTGTAAAATAGTGAAAGCTATGTGACCGATATTAGAGAAAAAAATGTGGTCTATCTGTAATTGTGTGTAAGTTAAATGAGTATCTTTGCATTAGCTGTAGTTGCAGTGGATTTTTGGAAATGCTTTAAGACAATTGAGATCTTCTGACATAACACCTGTTGCAGAGAGTACTAGCAAACAGAGACTCAAAAAGTTTGGAGGAAGACCAGCCTAACTTTGGGGGTGTGGAAGGAAAGAGTAGTGAAGAAGAGTGAATTCATGGAAGGGGAGGAATGAATGTTAGAATATTTTCAGTAAAATAAAACCTTGCTATTTTACCAAATCTGAGGTACTTAAATCTCAGGTCCAGAGAAGATTAAACATAAAACAAATTTCAGGGGTAAGAGATGAACGGTAGTGGATATGCAGGTTATACTTAATAATTCATATGCTTGTGTTGCAAACCAGCGCCCCAGTCTCTACAAGGCATAGGATTAGTTTCTCACTCTGCATGATTCAGAGTAAGCAAAGCCAGAAACATGAGTTGAAACCCCGAAACACAGTCACAACTTTTTGTAAATATTTGGAAGAGTGAGCTGTAAGTAAAAGCTTTGTCATTGATTTTAGTTCACACATGAATCCCACATCTGAATTCTTTGAGAAATATACATGTATATTCTACCCAGTTGGTCTGGGTAGAATAGGCAGCAATAGGAGCTATAGGCTGTGTGTGATGCTCTCAGTCTCTGTATAGATCCTTCTTAATAGGCAGTACAGAACTTGTTTTTCTCACTGCTGACTGAACATGCAAATTTGGACATGAAGAACTTCATATTAGAAAGTTTGTCCAAATCTTTTTAACATTTAGCTGGAACTTATTGTTTCTCAAATAGTCTCTTCTAAAACATGTTCTTAAATTTGATATTTGTACAGCAACATGAGGCAGAAGTTAAGCAGCTGACAGAAGCCTTGAGAGAAATAACTAAAGAAAATAGGAGGCTGAAGTCGTCATTTGACAGCTTGAGGGATGTGAATGACTCTTTGAGAAAGCAGGTAAACTTTATTATTTCCTGTCATAAATAATTCTACAAGTTACAGCCAACAGTTTTAAATATTTGAGCAGCTTGAGTTTGTAAAATTGCTGACCTTTTGTTTCTCTAAGACAAGAATTGTATGAATGACTGAAAGTATTTTTCTCACCTCTTTTTAGTACTTGAAATTTAGGCTTTCTGACCTTTTACAGTATAAAAAATAAGTAGGATTTATTCCACGGACTCACTAGCAACAGCTAATTGNCCACGGACTCACTAGCAACAGCTAATTGTTAGGAAGGGAAAGTCCATTGAGAATGGATGGAGAGAAAATATTTTATGACATAATGGAATCCCCCCTGTGCAGATTTGTTGTGCCAAATTACTATGCTGATTCTATTAAATCAAAAGTAGAATGTTTATTTCTAACTTCATGTTTGATCTGTATTTTCAGTTATTTTTGCAAATTTTAATGAAGGTAGTATTTTCTCAATTTGGAA
>VYZP01016827.1:0-13429 GCA_013400635.1 Hypocryptadius cinnamomeus | reverse complement strand
AGTAGTAAGTAGAAAACAAGGACATAGAAGAGAATATTAGTTCAAATTCTCAAAATGAGAAAAGATGTTTCACTTGAAATTTTGAGTGCATTTCTATCCAATTGTAATACAATTCCATTCAGTCTCTTTACCTGCAAAGTTATTAGCTTTGCCAGCAATAAAATAAACAACTTCTTTTTGCTCTGTAATATTTTATGATACATTTTAGTTTGCTTGTGATAATATAAACTAGAAAACTTTAGATTGTTGGTATTTCCAAATAAATATCAAAATTAGTATTTCTTTTGTTCTCTTACAGCAGACAAGAAAATATGTTATATTATTTTGAAGGCTTTCACACTTTAGGTATGTCTTTGTCATTCATGACTATAGGTAATGTCATTCTGGTGAAGTGAAAGCAGCAGTGATCAAACACTGCCAAGTTACCTTGCAAAACACGGGGTCTGACTGTACGAATCAAGATCCAATTGCACTTATCTAAAATAACACTTCCTGCCCCTAGAACCAAGTGATTAGGCCTGATCTTAATAATATCTCCCTCATGCATTCTCAATATTGTGAAATAACCCATCATAACCTCAGGATCTCCTGAGCTGTAGAGTTAAATGAAAGCCAAAGCTGATTAAAAGGCAACCATATATTCATTCTCAGTTTAGCTTGTGCTCATGTGCATAGAAATGTCAGCAAACTGACATCATGTGGCATGAAGTTCCACTTAATATTTGTAACATTAAATATAATACTGTCCACAGAAAAACATAGCACAGGAGTCTGACCAGAAAGAAGGAAAAGAGAGAGAGGCTTATATGCATGTGTACAGTTATAAAGTGTACGTCAAAAATGCATTCATTTTATATTATTACCAACACTTACATGATAGGTAGTTTTGACACCAAAAAATTAAGCATAGATTTTTGACTTTTATTTGAAAATAGCTACAAATGGTATAGCCAGTTATAATCAGTTTGCATGTTTTGACATAATTTACAACCTCAGAAAAAGAAACACCAAATAATGCTGCCTATGAAATCTATAAAGAAAAATCTTATTAAATATGGGTCAGAGTTTGAGAATTATTTCTGAACATCAACAGTTAAAGCAGCAACATCCAGGGCAGACAGCTCCATAGCTTTTAAAGTACTGATTGTTACTGTGGACTTTCTCTGAAACATTTTTTAACCTATTCCTCTCCCCGAATAAGCAAAAGAAAAGAAACAATCTGAACCAGAGTAATGCAAGAAAACATCATCAATAAAAATCAGACATAAATCTGAGTGCCATGTGGCATTTGGATATTTTGATGTATTTTTCAAGCTGTAATCAAAGTACAGTAGCAAATTATCAATTAAAATCAAGGCCAAGCAACCAACAGTGATTCTTGAGAGCGATAGTGCTGAGTTCCCTAGTGTTTATCACAAGAATTTGACAGTGTCTAGCAGGCAATCAGTAATAGATTTCACATAGCAACACCAAAGCACATATAGTGTTCAGAGGACACATAAAACAGAAAAGAACAGAAAAACAATTTTTCAGTATTCTAGAAGTACTTAGCCAAAACAAATGTTATTATCTCCAGTGAAATACTCCAGGTAACTGAAATTTCTTGCCATATATAAAGATAGACAGTAAAGCTTACACCAAATCAAAAGTAAAATTCAACTGACTTGAGAAAACCCATTTGCATTCATGTTTGTTAATGGAGACATCTAATAAATCCTAATACATGTTAACATCAAATAACAAGTTAGTAACTACAGGAATACTGACGTGTAAGGAGCAGCTGCAATTCAGCTTTGTAAGACAGTTTCAAACATCCTTATTAATATGACACAGAAAACTGGACTGCATTTTAGAAAGAGAAATTACCCTATTCAGGGAACAACAGATAGCCTTTACATAGACATTGGTCAAATCTGCAATCCTATATGTTTGAAAGCCCACAGTTGAAGCCTGTCTTTTATCACTTAGTTAAGTAACAGGGTATTCCAAAAACAAATACAACAAGGAAATGAGAAAATGAGTAAATATTTACTCACCAGCCTTCTCCTTCTCTGAAATAACTGGCATAGCCTGAAAGAAAAAAAAATACCACTATTAAAAATATTAGGGAGTATTTAGGGGATACCAGTAATATCAGGGAAACATTATGAAATCTTGAGGTAAATTTTGTGAGTGTCTAGAAGATCTGGAAAAAACTGCGGTCTCATCATGTTAAGCACTCTGGAGAGAAACATACAGCTCCCATTTGAGTGTCTTACAATCTATCGTGAAAGTATTTACCACTAGAAAGAACTAGGAGAGAAGGGAAGAGATGGAGTTAATAAGATATTCCTATGATTACATTTTGAAATAATCATCCTAAGAACACACAATCACAAAATTCCACTGGGAAATTACTTCATAATTTTGAGGGAGGAAGACAAAATCCCTGTGGCTGAAGATTAGACAGAAAGGCCAAATCTCTCTTCTGTAGGCTCAAATATGTGCTGTGCTATAATATACCAGTTTCTTACTTTTTGTGTAAATTTTCAGAGATAAGTAATAGAATTGTTTTCATATCCGCTGTAATTGTTTCTGGACGTGGAAAATTGTATCGCTTTTTTTGCAATGGATGCAAATTTTGTTTCATATTATACTTTTCTTTCAGACTAATATAGAAGAACATTCTGAGTGCATTTTCCCTAAAAAAATGAGGTTATAGATTGAATGAACAGTAAAGTGAAATTTATATGCCAAACATATAAAAAGAATTTTTAAATGTGCTTATAGGATACAGGTAAGAAAGGCTGGATGAGAAATCAGATTTGAGATACAGTGTATGCAGAGCTGCCTCATGAGTTATCAATTTTACCTCCTTTTCACTTATGTTAGCCTAGACTTTATTCAGCAGATTTTCCTGCTGCAGATTCACAGAAAAAGAAAAAGGGGAGAGATGGACAGAAATAAAGCAACCGGCTTCAGACTTGCTATAGAATTTCTCAAAACAGACTTTGCAATTTTAATTTCATTTGATTTGTCTTGTTATATGCAATAGTGCTTCATAGAACTTTCTGGGTCAAATTTCAGCAAAATTTCTACTAGAACACATCCTATATGCTATACATTAATATATGCCTTTTGTGATTCTTTCTGTTTCACCTGTACTCTGTCTGGCTAAATGTGTGTTGGTTGATTTTGACATTCAAAAATATTACACAACCAGACTAATATTATTCAAACCAAAAATAGCGTCTTGTTGGAAAAGCATTTTCCTTGCATTTTACAAACATATATTTGTTCAGAAGAAGAATGAGTAGTGCAACAAATGAGGAAACATAGACTTAGAAAAATTAACATGCCAAAGAAACAATAAAACCACAAAGTTAATCAAGGTCTTGGTTTCAAAGAAAGAAAAAGTATATAATAAACGAATTTTTATAAAAAGTTGATATAATTTTCAAAATGAGTATGTATTTTTCTCATCTTTCCCACACTTAAGTGGTTGCACTGGCTAAGATAAGTAAGAAAATAAGAAAGAAAAGCTCAGATTCACTATTCACATTAGTCCAAGAAGAAAATTTGTAAAGACAGAACTTTGTAAAGAGAAGGTGAGAAATAAGCAAACAAACAGGAAAAAAAGACCCCTTAATGGCACAAGAAAGAAAGAGAGAACACTAGTGTGACTCAAATGGGAGGGTCAGGACAAAAGAAACAAAGATGGGAACAGGTTATCATCACACTTTTATGTTGAGTTTTGTTAGCTAGAAAAGGTATGATGGCTTCCTCTAAGAAAACCTTAGAGAACACTGAGGTGGCTGAAGATGTGGCAACCAAGAGTGTCTGCACTGAAATCATAAGCTGTGTCAAGAAAAAGAGATAACAATTTGATGGGGACAGTCTCTGGAAGGTCGAAATGCAAAGCCAAGAGGAACAGCACAGGGGAAGCAGTTTCAGGACTCCATGGGGATCTGATAATGACAAATAGAGAAGATAATTTTCTGCTGGCTTTATGACAGACTTGAATGGACTTTGGTCATGTTTATAACTGCACTGTGAGTCACTGGCAGTGCCTTTAGCCTGAATGAACTGCTCCTAAAATTCTGTCATCATCATTCACATCAACATGTAGATTTTGTTCATATTGGCATATCAGATTTAGATATTGTTAATAATGCCATTGGTCATTACATAAAATCATCAAGCCTCAGGGCAGATGTGGAAGTCACAAAATTTTTACTTCTGTTTAGTAGGATGAAGAAGTATTTTAAGTTCCAGAAAATTGAAAGGCAGAGTGAGGTAGATTGCTTTCAAATATCTGTTTTCTAGAGTGCAGTGCTTCTGAATTAAGCTCTAAAATGAGCTAAAAGTTTCATCAGGACATTCTTTTGCTGCTCAAATGCTAAAAGAAAGAAGCCTAAATGGACATAGCATCTCTTGAAAATTTAAAATAAAGTAAACCACGAGTAAATCTTCTTGAACAAGATCTCAGACAGTCCTCCTATTGTTTAGATTTTTGTTAATACAGATACACATGCTGCTTACATGCTGCCCAGTGGGAAAACATGATTGTTACTTATGAGAAATGCTCTCATCTTCAGCACAGTTTTGAATTCACTGGAGACCTTCCAATGAGATCCATATGTTCCAAATGAATTGCATTCCCAGGAAGTGATTTCACATTTCTGGCAACAGAGCAATTAAACCGGATTTTCCTGCTTGACCAGATGGGTTCACTGTAACTTCACATTACTTCTTACTCTCCTCACAGAACTGAAGAACTGGACTAACAATTTCTGTATGATCAGATCATGTGTTTTATAAAGAAACAGACACATACCCTTCAAAGATTTAAACAAACATCTCCCAAACTCAGGCTCCTTTCTAGGTTTCTAATAGTATGTGTTTTTAGCAGCACCAAGAAAGAAAAGCAAACAAAAAAAAAAAGAGGAAAGACTAGACCACTGCTGAAATATATTCAGCTTTTTCTTCCAAATTAGATGATGAGATTTTAAAATTGTGAAAATCTTACTTGAAATGTTATGTGAAATTTCTGTGTGCATCCTTGCTGCATTGCAACTATGTCACTGAAAATGTACTGTGTGTGCAAATGTGACTGTAAAGTGTATGTAAATTGCTATAGAATTATAGAATAGTTTGAGCTAGCAGGGACATTTAGAGGTTACCCCTCTGCAAGGAGCAGGGACATCTTGAACTAGATCAGGTTGCTCAGAGCACAGTCCAACCTGACCTTGAATGTTTCCAGGGATGGGACATCTACCACATCTCTGGGCAACCTGCTCCAGTATTTCACCATCCTCATTCTAAAAAAATTCTTCCTTATATCTAATTTAAATCCACCCTCTTTTCAATACCATTGCCCTGCCAAAAATTGTGCCCTCTTTCTTATAAGCCTTATCTTTCTTTCCTTTTCTTTCCTAATCTTTCTTATAAGCCCCTTTAGGTACTTAAGGCCACAATGAGGCCTTCTCTTCTCCATGCTGACCAATCCCAGCCTTTCCTCAACCTTTCCTCACAGGAGAGGTACTCCAGCCCTCTCACCATCATCACGGCCCTAGTCTGAGCTCCAGCAGGTCCATGTCCATGTGCTGGAGACCACAGGGCTGGAGGTCTCCAGGTTGGGTCTCACCAGAGCAGTGCTCCAGGTTGGGTCTTACCAGAGCAGAGCAGAGGGGCAGAATCCCCTCCCTCCCCTGCTGCCCACGGTGCTCTGGATGCAGCCCAGGACACTTTTGGCTCTCTGGGCTGTGAGTGCACATGGCTGGGTCATGTCCAGCCTCTCACCCACCAGCTCCCCATAGTCCTTCTTGGCAGGACTGCTCTTGGTCTATCCATTCCCCAGACAGAGAATTCTATTTCAGTAAACAAGATGGAGTTTGTACCTGAAAACTGATGTGAAAAATGTTCACACAGAAAACAAATTTTAAGCATTATTCAGTTTGTCATTAAACAGAGTATGTTCTGAATAATCTGGACTAATAGACTTTTAATTTTATTTTATTTAGAAGGTATGTGCCAATTTTTAAAATTTGGATAAGTAGTAATTAAAAATTTACTGGGCTGTTTCACAAAAGAAAAAAATCCACGATCATCAGATGGTTTGGAATTGGGAAATACTGCAGTCCGTAAGCAGAATTTTTCTCAGTAATATATCCCCATTACACCAAAACACTGAATAAGTATCTCTACTGGTAAATTCTGATATTTTGAAAGTAAAGCCTTTCATGCTAATGAATCAGATTAAGAGAGTAAACACGTAGAAAACACTCTCAAAAATTCTAATAAATTTAAAGTGCATAATATTTTAGTATTTGCATTGAAAATAAATATTAGCACCAATATAGAAAAAAAAAAACCCAGTAAGGATTAGTTTATCATTCAGACTTATTTACAAAACATTTTATTAAACTGGCAGTTTTTAAGGGTTTTTTTTTCCATCTGGATGAGGAAAGAGAAAAAATAAAACCATCAACTTTCAGGACAGACTAGCTTTAGCAGGGGAATTTAGCAAGTTCTTTCTTTGTGGTCTTTAATTTTACTGAAGAGTAGAGCAGAAGGGCAATTAAAGTCCACCCAGCAATAAAGCTGCATCAATTATCTCATTTTAAAAACAAATTAATGTCACATTCAGATGTGTCTTGCTAAGTTTATGACAACACTGTGAATTTAATTCTAGTGGAAGTGCAAAGCTGTATGCTTGCCTGCATGTGTTGTCCTCCAGTCTCTCTATATGTCATCTTCTGACTAGATATTTCAGTTTGCTTGAGCTTCTTTATGCCACTCAGGTCATGCACAGAGACCTCCTCTAGTTAGTGCCGGGTGGTTGGCAGTTCTCCTTCCATGAGGCAATTGCCAAAAGCCTTCATTTGGGGTGGTCTGATAATTTCCCCTGTCTTTGTCATTCAGCTGGCAGAGTGTGACTAGTTGGAATGGAAGCACAGAATAAAGATGCAGGATAACTGCCTTGTGCTCTGTCTGGTGTTATCATAGACTTCCCACAGATCAGGGTAAGCTCTCAATGCTCTGAAATCTGCCAGGACCACATGAAGCTGGTTCATATGACAGATAAGGCAAAAGCCTGTCTGCAGCTTGTCCAGACCATTAAGTAGAGGTTGGCCATAGTAAAGAATTGATTTCTTTCTTTATTGGGATACTAAAGACTTCACAGCAACATCTGGGGATTCCTGAATACCTCAAGAGTTACTGTCACATTTTGTGAGAATTTTTTTTTTCCAAATTAGCAATTACTAGACCTCAACTTCTTTATATATAAGGATTCAACTTGAAATAGAAACAAAGGTTTAACTTCACAGGAATTAATAAAATAAGGAATTTGATTTCCACTTAAACTGCCCTCTACTTTCTGGGATGGGTATACAATACCTGAAAATCGGGTCAGTTAAATTTTAATTCAATGTTAGGGAATATTTATATAGCTTTTGGTAATAAAAAAATCTGCTCTTCCTTCCATTCCCCCAAACATATGTATCTCTTCCCTAAAAAAACCCATAACCTGAATGTTAACACCAAAGCTGAGATGTGACACACTATGTCTAGAACTGGAGCAGCCCCAAGAGTGCTCATGCTTTTCATCAATCACCAGCTGTTCTATTAAGATTCATTTACACAGAGAGCTTTTTCCCAAGCTCACAAGTAACTTTTTGGCTAATATTTATCTTATAAACCTCTTACAATAACAAACATATCAATAAACCCTGCAATACTGGCAAAACTGAACCAGAAGGCATGCAGCTCTATAAGACAACAGTAAAAGATATTTAGAGTCTCATGTTTCACATTAGCTTCAACATCATGTAATGTCTACAAATCTGATTTTGTCTAAAAGCCCTGGAGTCTGAGGAATGCTTCTATGTGGCTGACAGGAATCCCACGTGATTTCAGTTTTTACTCATCCACTTATCTATAATACTTACTACCTTAGAATACGTTTCATGTAAACAAAAAATTCATAGTATCATGTGATGATAAAAGCTAAAATCTGTTACATGATGAGTCCAAGTTACAAATCAACTATGAGCACTTTCTTGCAGAATAAAATAGAATTTAAACCAAACAAAATCCTACAATTCCTCTCTTTCCTTAGCCTCCTCAAAGAAAACAAAGGAGGCCTTTCCCCTTCATCCTGAGAAAAGCAAGTCACTCTTGCTAATTTTGAAGGGTGCAGATATGACAATGAGGAAGCTCACCTCGTGGCTGCAAGTGCCAGACTCTATCATAACATCTTCATGAGCTAATTGAAAAAAGCTTAGCTTTAGAAATCATCAGCTATGTAAGAGAGCAATCTGATTCTAATAATCTCTCTGACACTCAGCCCAAATTCAGTGGTTGATTGCCATCTACATTTTTGTGTTCCACTAATGTTTTTATCCTGGATTTCTCCTGGATTCAGATATCACTGAGGTTAGTGGCCATAACTCTGCAATAGTTTCTGGAACATTATGTATGAAGTATTGGTACTTAAAAGACCTCACTGTGTTCAGCTTTAAGTTCTCCAAAAGAAAATCAGTTGTAGAGCATTGCAGCAGCTGATACCTACTGAGAGAGCAGCATCTATTGAGATTTACTAAGATTGATCCTGTGTGAGTTTGAGCTCTTGAATCTCTGCAGATAATCCCAGCCGCAGAGCCTCTTCCCAGTTTTAGCTACAGCAGGCTATTACAACTGTTTGGAATTCTCTAACTAAATAAATTAAAAAAGCAAATCCCAAGAAGGTAGTTTTTAAAACATGGTATGTATGTTTTGGAATGAATCTTGAGGCTTACAGTCTCATGGGTATTCAGTCACTGTGATATTACTTTTGTTAGACCAGCTGGGAAAGGATCTAAAGCAGATTCTCTAGGAAGCTCTTGATCTTGAGCTTTATTTCAGGCATAAAAGAATAAATTACTACAAAAGTTACATTTCTTCTATGATGATGAAACCTTTACTTTCTGCAGAGCCTCACAGTTCTTTGCTCAGATGTGCTGAAGATGTGATGCTAATCATGGGATGATAGAGACAGGAGAGGAGAAGCATGCCTGACAGAAACAGTGATGGGTTTGGAAGCATCAAGGGAGTGTTTGATTGAAGGAAAAAAGTACATCTAACTTTGCAAGGTAGCAGGGCTGAACATGAGAGAGTAAGTGTCAAACTAATGTTTTTCAGTAAGTTATCACCAACCCTGATCAATGTGATAATTATCATATCTCTTTTTGGTTTACTAAAAGATAGAGAAACGCAGATCAAGATAAACCACCCTGTTTTCTCTTACAGTGAGAAGAAAAATGACAAGAACTAGAAGCATACAAGATGACAATGGTTTTATCTTGGGCAGGAGGTGGAGATAAAAAGGAGGGGAATGAAAATTAAAACATGCTACCTGGACTTCATTTGCTTATTTGTCCATATTCTTGGAATCTCAGCCTATTCATGCTTCTAGATGCACATGAAACAAGCATGAGCTTAAAAAATAACCAAAAACCAATACAGTGACCTTACTAAGTCAGTATAATTCTAGGTCGTTTAAGAGAAAAAGAGATTAAATGAAGCGAGTTCTTTTGCTCTTTGCATACCTAGTCTGTTAACGTTTAAATATTTGTCAAGGCTTTGGGAGACAGAGTCAGTAAATCAAAACCACAGTTTTTGGGTGAAAAGTAGAAATGTATGAAAACAACCGAAAGACAGAAAAAAAGAAACAAAATCATGTAACAAGTAAACATGAAAACTTTTTTTTTTTTAAAGAAATGGGAGCTTTGACTCCAAAGAGAGCTTGTGGAAAGGATGCAAAGTAGTTTTTTTGATCCATATATAAAAATGAAACCTCTAAAAAATACCCCAAGCTCTTGAAAATCCTCTTTGGAAAACAAAAGATTCATCAGCACAGCTGTTGCATGCTAAAAACCTAATCCCCTTTCCTTTCTTTGAGAAAAAAATCAAATTATAGCCTTTCTATTTTAATATCAAAACTCTGTTAAAACTGAGTATCAAATTTCCTCTGCTCAAAACCCCCAATATTTGGTTCTTCTGATATAGTTAATAAATCAGAGAAATATATGTTTCATCTGCCATATAATTTCTCAGCTGGAAAGTACTACTGTAAGATCACTCCTCCAGGTCTGTGATGCGATCAACTCCTGTGACAGGTCTTCAGGGACTTTTAACACCTTGTTTAACTGAGTAATGCCTGAGCTAACCTCTCCTAGTACATACCTACATGGAAAGACACCAGCACAGACAACACCCATGCTACATGTCTTCCATCTCTGCAGTAATTCCATTTTATTCTCAGGAACCATCTGCCAAGCTGGGATCTCTGCTGCCATAAAAACACAGAAACCAAGAGAAATACATCTGGGAAGTTTCGCTCATGCTGCTGACATATTTTAAAAACCTGGGAGGAAGGAGGAGCTTTGCAACTAACTGTAGGGGATTCTGGGTTCCATTCAACACCTTAATAATCAGCTATGTGTGCTGCAGGTTAAAGTCAGGATGGGCTTACTGCATAGGTAAATGGCAGAGTAGTTATTCCTGTCCTTAGAGCAAGACTACTGGCGATAGTGGTGGTCTGCCCCTAACACATCAATAGTAGTCTGACAATCTTTTTTGCCACTTAAAAATCTTACAAACATCTAATTTTTCTCATCTTTAAAATGTGAATAATAATGCTTTACCATTAAAAGGAATGTCTGGGGGCTTTCAAGTGCCTAAAAAACAATTCTGCAAATATTCTGATAGTCATGATAAACTTTTCTATGGCTCATGCATAAAAGTGTAGTATTTTACAAGATTAGCACATTAAAAAAAAGTTAATCTTATTTTTGAACATATACACCTTTTTCTTACAATTACTAAGCTTTTCTCTTCTAAAGGATCTAGCATGGTTTGTATTTCTGTAGCTTGCATTCTGGTGTCAAAATGTTTTCCAGTAGGAAGTTCCATATTTTAGTTCAACTGTTTATAAGACTTTAATTTTTAGAATTAGTGAGAGTTAGAGTAGACACAGCTCCATATATCACTGTGATGTAAAAAAATGATATTGAAATTTTTATTTTATTCAACAGGTATAACAATATTGTATTTCAAGAATGGCCAACTACAGCTGGTGGAGGATATGCTTTGTCTGAAAAATCCTTATTTTATAAACTCTTTTATGAGCTACTTGAAAGTTGGAGATAATTCAATACTGCCAATCATTTATCTAACATAAATTCTAAACATTTTTGTTTTCTATACATGATACATTTCTAATTCATGGGAAAAAAGAAATTGTTACTGATACAGAGCACAATACAGAGCTGTAGTAAGTGAAGCCTCAGGCTGGGGCAACCTGGTTCATAATCTTCCTGTCTGTGTTGTGTCTATTTCCTTTTTAAAGACACAGTTCTGTGTAGGCACATATAGATAGGCATAAAAGGTAATAAAAATCTACCCTTAAAATGCAGGATTGCTATCAAAACTTTTACTAATTGCTACATTCACTATGAAGAGAACCCTTTTAAACTCCTTTTTTTTCCAGAAGTTCTAAAATTGTTCTTCTTTCAGGATTGTTTTATTTATTTTGTTCTGAATTTTATTTTTGGTTTCTGAGCAAAGAAGTATCTCATCAATGTCTGTGTTCCCACGCTATTCCCATGAAAATCTCAGGCGTGCAGACAGATGCACTGCAGATCCTGAGAGTACTAAGAGGGTCCAATTCTGTGAAGTGCTGAGCATTTCCTGTGTTTCCCCAGGATCATGCCTAACTAGTACATTTTCCTCCCGAATTTTTCCAACTTTCCCAAACTTTGTGTGGCTATTACAAAAATGTAGTTCACAGTTTCTAAGCTTTCAAAACTTTCAGAGGGAAACAGCACACAAGAGTCCAAGTATACTTTTGCCTTTCATACCAATACCAGTTCTCTGAGGAGAGTTTGAATTATTCTGTATTTTATTTAAGAGGGACTATTACAAGTATGAAGCATTTTCTGCCAATACACTCTTGACCGAATCTTACGTTCACACTCAACTCTTCTAGAACCAACTTTTCACAAGCATTTAAAAATCCTGACCACTACAATAGTGCAAAAATACTCTAAAAGGCTGCAAATCCCATTTCATCACACAAAAAGAAGAGGTGCTTTTTTGAAAGCACTTAGTCTGCTGACTAGTGGAGTAGATTTATGACAAAATAGCTGTATTTAATATAAAAAAGATTTTGTGGAAAGATTTATATGAGTAAGAGAAATACAAAATTTTGTATCCACCCATCTTAATCCTTAGTTTGTAAAATGTAAATTTAAATTACAGGATGGCTGCAGGAAGGTTAGGTATCTCTTTAAAAAAACCAATTTCTTTCTTGTGTCTTGGCAGCAAACTAAGCAAAAACATGACTTAGTGAAAATAAACTGTCCAACCAACAAACAAAACAACAACACTGTACCAATTCTTGTATGAGTGCCTGTTTTTCATTGGAAAGAATGGGAGAATGCAATAGTCTTGGCACTCATGTACTTTAGATCTTCAAACTAAACAACCTGAAATCACTACATGAAGGAATGGGCTGTGCATGCAGCAAGCAGCAAAATTTGCTGTCTCTCAAAACAGCAGTATAAAATGAAAGTTTTATTTATATTTGCCTGTTTTTTAAGTAATTTGGTGATAGCTGTGATAAGCTAACCCACAGATAAATTAGATCAAGATTTTTCAGTCTGTCTTTTTAATGCCTATTTTTCCATTGTTTTGTACTTCTAGTCTTGTCAAAATTTGCACCACTCTGATCGCTTTTCATAGTAAAATCCTAGTCCCTAACCTCACAATCTCAACATCATTTAGAAAAGAGAGGAACATTCAGATGTGAGGACCCAGCAGGCTAGGGACTATTCAGAGAAAATGAAGGTGTAAAGGAGACTAAAGGAAATCTACCCAGGCATGCTGAAAGAGATGGCTGATATGATTGCAGGGAAACTTACATCAGTGGAAAACCATGACAACTCTGGGGTGTTCCTGATGGCTGGGAAAGACTTACACCTCTATTCAAAGGAGGCAAAGAAGCAACGACTCTAAGATTGTAAGCCCGTCTTAGACCAGGGAAAGACCACGGAGCAGGCCTTGGAATCCATTACCAAAGACATGAGTTGCAGGAAGGCAATTGGGAGCAATCAACAATTTACTAAGAAAAAATCATCCGTGACCAACCTGATTTATCTTTCAAGATGTAATCACTGGCTACATGGACAAGAAGAGAGCAGACAATATACCTTAACTTTCATACGATTTTCTACAGTGCCTCCCATAACAGCCTCATTTGAAAGCTGGAAGTATGAGCTGGAAGAACAGACAATGAAATGGATTGAAAGCAGTTTGGACTAACAATTCAAAATTGCCAAGCCATTAAAACTGACATCTTTATCTAAGGTATCTAGTTTAAAACCAGCTTGTCTCTTAGAGTTTTTAG
>VYZP01016802.1:7988-23052 GCA_013400635.1 Hypocryptadius cinnamomeus | reverse complement strand
ATCCTGAGAAACATCTGTGCATTCCTGAGAAACAATGGCTTAGATCTTAACAGCCAGAAGAGCCTGCCAACTGTGCATAACTGTGACATGACCTGAGGCAGGCAGAGCTCTGAAATGACTCTCCTTAAGCATTATCAATTCCCCAATGATCTAAACATTAACAAGCCAGTTTTATTAGAATATTAATTAGGATAATTGAATTTTCTCAATTTAAGTTAAAATTTTAGGTTCAGACACAGTACGAATAAATCTGATTAATAAACAGCTCTTACCCTTACTGCATGGTTAGCTGATGGGTAGCTACAGCAAGCTACACATTTCCATTTAGTTCTTAGGATGTCTTTCATCCTTTCTGTGGCCATCTGGCTGCTTCAGGTCTGGAATAGTTTAAAGAGAATATGCAACATGGCAAGCAGAAGTCCTGTCCCACACTTCTTGGGGTGAAGCATCACTTCCCACACTGCCTCTACTTCCTTTCAGCTGCTCCAAACTCAAGAACATCCTTTCAGGGTAGAAAAACAGAAAATGAATGAATCATTCATCATACCTGTTTACACTAGCCCATTTTGACAGTCTAGCAATGGTCTGAATCCAGAATACACAGGAGGGGAAGGTGCAGAACTTCAATGGGTTGTTTTGGCTGAGGTCAAAACCACATAGCAGATAAAGTTAGCTCTGAGATTCTGAGTATGGACAACTGACCTGTGAACTTCAGACCGTACTTGGTCTGGATTTGGTGACACAGAGTGCAGTTCTCATCTGCTGTTCACCTGTTCATTCAGCTGCTGTCAGGGGGTGATGTACCTAGAACCACAATGAGTGGCAGTGATTAAGGACACCTGGAGAAGCCCCAGGCACAGTGGTCCTGGAGCCAGAAGCTGAGAAGTCATTAGCTGAGATGTTTTCTGTATTGCATACAGAAACAAGGGAGCACCTCTGCATTGCATCAGGCTTTGTACACATCCCAGCTTGCTCACAACAGTCATGCAAACAGGCCCCACTGGCTGTAAAAGGACACACAATGGTTCTGTTCTGTTACTCCATGTATTTATTTGAAATGCCTCCAGGGCAGTACTACTGTGTACAGGTGGAATCAGGTGTGTGATTTGAATACGCTGTTGTTTTTCTGTGCAATAGCTGTAAACCTTTTGGAGAAGATGCTGGTGCTGGATGCAGAGAAGCGAGTCACAGCAGCTGAGGCTTTGATGCATCCTTACTTTGAACCAATTCATGATCCTGAGGAAGAAATTGAAGCTGAGAAATACGACGACACCTTTGATAACATGGATCTTCCACTAGATGAGTGGAAGCGTGAGTTTAATTTTGTGATGTTTTCAAAAATAACCAGATTGAAAGGCCATGCAGAAATAAAAATGTTTCACGTTACAGATTAATTCCTCTGCTTTTGAATAAACAGATCAATTAGACAGCATTAAGAGAAATGCTACTGATAAGTGTTCCAGTGTTCCTCTTACCAAGTTCTTGTGGAAGGATCTCTATAAAGGTTTTATCTCTGCTTCCTACAGAGGCTGTCCTCCATTTCCCTGATGTTTCTGTCCTCCCATCTTCTGCAACATAGAACAGAAACCATTTCTGTAACGTGCCTTTCAGTGAATAGAGCAGGTGAAGAGATTGTTTTGACTGTTGCCTCTACAGGACTGCAGTGGTTGCTGGCCTTAGAGTCTCTTAGGGAGAAAAAACATACCTGTGTCAGCAGAGATTTAAGTCTAATCTTGTTTTCATCTAAGGTCAGAGGTTTGTAGTTTGGCTTTTAAGTGAGGACCTAACTTTTAAGTCTCATGTGCTCAGTAGTTCTTGCTGAGGATATTGCCCGCTATACTCAAAAGTCAATGCTCACATCCCTTTGAAAGCACCTGTACCATTTCAGTATTGGACTACTTTTTCAATTCTGAAATGGTGAAAAAGTCATCCTTGATTCCCTTGCTTTTTGTACTCTTCCTCTCTTTTTGCCTGAAGAGGTCTCTCTCTTCCTGAGCTGGATCAGAGCCCAGCCATGCTGGGGTTGCACCTTGCTCATTCACGTTTGTGCAGCTCCTTTTCTGATTAGACCACAGCAATGGTATGTCTATTCTGTTGTTTTGCAGGCATTACCTATAAAGAGATACTGAACTTCAAGCCACCACAGACATTGGACTCAAAGGAGACAGCAGTCTAATGGCTCAGTATTTTCAGAACTCTGAGGAAGGTAGAAAAGTTGTAAATGTTTGTGACATTTCAGGTGTATAAAACTTCTTATAAATAAGCTCTATGTGATCTGTTTCATCTGCACTGTAACAATGTCCTTTACTCTGCATGTGGAAGTTGGTGCCTTTGGGCATAGCATTTCAAAAATATCCAGAAACTTATTTCTGCCTACAAACTTCTTCCTTCTGCACAAAAGGACTCAGACTGCAATAACCTGGTGCCATCCTCAAAAGAGCAGGATTAATTCTTCAGCTCAGAGATCTGAAGAGTACAAGTTAGCACCCCAGGCAAGCTGAGAACACAGTATGTCTGATGTGCTGTGACTGCTCTCCAAGGCCACTGAACCGTCTTGAATGCAAGTATTCATGTGACTTCCTCTGGAATATTTCACTTTGCTGAGATGCCTGGGAAGGCTAATCATCTCCTGTTACCTCAGGGACTGCAGTGGGTAGCAGAGACACAGCCCAAGTGAGTGCCTGCATCCCCTGTCCGGTGTGAGTGGAAGAGAACCTCAGAAGTGTTGATGTCCTAGATTTTTTTCAAAGTAACCAGCATAGCTGGAGATTTCATAAACTTGCTAGGTGAACAATCACTGGATATATAATCACTGTATAATATTTTTCCCTAAATACAGTGCATTTTCTTTGTATAGTAAACTAGGGATTGAGGATTTACAGGGAGAAATTCTTCAGATTTTCTAAAATTTTGTAAGCTTTCCAACATCTTAGTATTGAAATTATCTCAGACAATCAGCAGTGCCGATTTTAAAATTTAAGCTGCATGTGTGTCACTTCATGGGAAATTAAATGAGGACCAAAATTACAGACTTCCTCTTCATTGGGAATACCTGCAGCAACCTGTTTTTTTTCACAGTGTACAAAGCTGTTACCGGGTGAAGAATAATAATTATTCCCTTTTTTTACCAATTTGAACTCATCTTACTGGAAAAACGTTCCAACCTTTTGTGGAGAGGAACCTTAGCAGAAGGAATCAGCTTCCTGATGGGATAGATTGGTTAGATGCTTCCTGAGTTCCTCTTACTGTCCTGGTACTGTATTTTCCTAGGTGCTTTGTTCGTAAGGGTTTCTGAGAGGTGGAAAAAGAACTGGCAAACCTTTGTGAAGAATTTCTGTGTGAAATTGCTTGTCTTTCTTAAAGGTAGTATCTTCACAGTTGACTGTTTGGATGTGAGTTATCCCAGTGTAATACACTGTGGTGTGTTACTACTGAGTGAAATGAATGTGAAAGAAGACATTTGATCGTAGGAGGTAGTAACTAGAAAAAAAAAGAAATTACTTGGGGTTTTTTTTTGCTTTAATATCCAATATAAACCATAAGTTTAATTAAGGCACAGTTACTCTGTTTCTTTCAATGAATGTTTGAATTAAGCACCTGTAAATATTAGCATTTGTTTAAAAATTGTTTGTGATGAGAGTTGATTAGCTGAGGTGGACACCTAGAGAGACTAAATAGTAACAGAAACCTTAAATTCATGTATTTGACAAGTCATTAAAAATGACAGTTTCAGGAATTCATTAAAAAAAAAAAGCAGAGAATGTATATTGAATCAAAATATTTTTCCAAACTACAGGTTTCTCACAGAGGAAGGCATACTTAAGTGTCATACCCCATTTTGCACTATGGACTTTCTGCTTGGTCTACATTTCTGTGTTAAATAGAAACTTTATCTTTTATAGAATAGATGTTTTCTCTTAGGATCATGTTCTTTGGTCTTCTTAAAAGTTGTGGGAGAAAAGTGCCTATTGGAATTAGTGGTGTTGATAGACTGAGTCAATGGAAAATGAAAAATGTCAAACACTTGAAAATGCTGCCTCTGTATTTTAAATGGATTTCAACATCCTAAACTCTAGCAAATGCCTAAAGTCTGGAGATAATGCAGATGGCTCAAATGTTAGTCAGACTAGGAGGGAGCATTTTTTCAATTGAAAAACTGCTTTGCATTTTCTTCCTAAGGGCTAATGCTTCAGTGGGCATTTCCACAAAGTCAAGCCCTAAAATCCTCCACTGGCTGAGGTGAACTTTTCCCTCTCTTGATTTTAACTTGGCATTGAAGAAGCAGCCAGCACACATGAGAAAGACATAAAAAGATCGTGTTAGCTTTTCTTGGTAGTGGAGAAATACAGAACCCTTAAAGTAACTGAAGACTTTGATGCATATATGTCAGCAAAAACAGAATACTGCTGTGCCGTCAGCAAATAGCAAAGCCAACATGAAGTTGGTCAAGAAGTTTCTGTGAAGAGATTGAATTCTGCAGAAATGGCTCCAAGTGACAATAGAGATCATTAAAAGAACTGTGAGGTGAAAGCAGAAACACTTTGCAGCAGAAGCAGCTGCATCTCCAAAGGGAAAGACAACAGTTCCTAAGTTTTTATTTGCTATTCCTACTGGTGCTAAGCAACTCAGGTATAAGAACCCAATTTCTGTTTGCCTTAAAAGAGAAATGTAAATACATTCTGCATGTACGTGAAATGTGTTGTGACAAATAAAGGTTGTGAGTTTGTTTTTTACACAATAATGGTCTTATTTTCCTCATAGGTGTTCCCAGATATATAATCAGTACTGAAAATACTATTTTCAGTAAAGGGATCTGTATGAAACTAGTATTGTAGGTACATTTCATGTAATAATAGCTGCAGATGCAGTTTCTTTTGGAAGCTAGTCAGACCACAGATGCTAATCTTTCTCCAATTTTCTGAATCCAGATTTGTCACAGAGCTGATCTGACTGTACTACTGCCACCAAATTATTTCTTAACAGCTTCTTGGATTTTGCCAGATGTCTCTGCTTTGTTCTGAAGGACAGGATTTTGGTTCTTAAATGCAGTTGCATTTCTTAGCCTGATTTTAAAAGCCAAAGTCAGACTGATGGTCATCAAGCATATATATCTTTGAGTTGGACAGGGAGGTTTGAGTTAACAAAGTTCCAGTAGGATGTATGGGGCTCACATGCTCCCTCACTGTTTTAGAGCAAGATTGTCCCTTTAAGTATTAGTCTTTGTTGCATTGAAGACTCACCAAATGTTGATTTTTGATAATGTGGTCTTGTGGGCCAGATGTGGTCCACAACTTCCTTTCTTGATGGTTTTCTTTTTTTTAAAATAGGATATTACTGAGGTGCATGCTAATGTGTCCTGCACAATGTGCTCAGAAGATGCACTTTGTTCTCGATTGGGAATTACTAGGCATATGAGCTGGGTGGGATTCTTTGAGTTTCCTACTTTCTGATCTGCCGTTCAAAAGTGAATACCAGATGCTTCTGGTCTGTTACAGCTAAAGTTCTCAAAGAATGAAGCATCTGTTAGATGCTATCATTCACTGGATCTTGGTATAAAATAGCCGTGTATTTTGACAGTCCCTGCAGGGACCACAGAAAAGAACAGGGGCTCAAAACACCTGCTGTCTCTGCTGATTAATTCTCCATCTCCTGCATAAACTGGTGGCAACTGGTTGTATAAGCCAAACAATACCAGAAGCAGTTTAATGCACAGCAGTGTTTAAAATCTCCTCCTAAGTCTTCGTAAGAATTCAGAAGCCAGAGTTGGAGAAAGATCAAGGGAGGAGGACTTCCATCATACAGACACTCTTTGAAACTTCATGGAGTACCACTTAATGAGCAGCTCTTGTGCACAGATCATTTGTAGCCTGTGGAGTAGAAATATCTGAAAACTGTATTTTCATCTAGCAACCATCTGCAGCTCTGAGGCATGGGACTGATGGATGCTTTTTAGCTACCAGGAACAGCATCCCACAAGGAGGTGCGTGGGGACAAGGAAGGTGTTTCAATGATTCATCATTTTTGTCTGCTGCTGTTTTACTCTGTAATGGGAGCTCCTTTATGCTTACTCTTGTTACTTTTCTAACCAGGAGTTTTCTGGTTTGTGGTCTGCTTCACGAGTAAGCAATGAGGTGCATTTCCCAGCAAAGTTAAAGTGATCCAGGATTGCAGTTCTTACACCTTTCATTGAAGCATTTTGAATATGTTTGAGAAGCAACAGAGACTGCCAGTGAAACAAATGAAATTCAAGGAATGGAATTGCTCAGGTCCTGTTTGAGAATATTTTTGGTTTTGCCACGCAATGTCCTGGGAGCACATGCTCCCAGGGTGCAGGTAAAGTCTCTTGCTGTGTTTGCATGGTGCCAGCAGCTGTGAGGCTCCTGTCAGAGTGATACTTGTGATACCAACTCCTAATCCACTTCAGTCACACTAATGGGAAATTTGCTATTACTGTAGCATTGCTGTATCACAGCTGATAACAGTAAAATTGTACTGCCTGGAAAACCATGGGCATTTAGTCCACAGGGGCCTGGGCCATGGCAGGTTTTTTTAGGCTTTTTTAAAGTCCCATTTATACATGATAGTTCCTGCTGACAAGTAGTACAACTTTGGTATGTGCCCAGACATTTTGCTGTTCTGATGTAACTCCTTACATTTTTGGGTTTGAGCCAAGTTTTTTTTCATAAAAATGGTAGTGCTCTACTGTAAGGAGAAAAAATAGAGCCATGAAATGTAATCAAAAAAACATTCACTCAAGTTTTCTCTAAAGCAATAGATCCAGCAAAGTGCTGCAGGCATGGTTCATTTACTAGCACTAACATGGCCACAGAGCCAGCAGTGCCTGGAAAATTGTGCTCAGCCAAACTGATGGCTGCATACGGCTGTCATCTCTTGTCTGTTGTTCTCCAGCTGTAAAAGAGTAACAATGCAGCCTTTGTGAGGTGGTTGGTTGGGAAAGCCTGATGGTGAGCTCTGCTGTAAGGGTTATGAGAGCATCTGCAGGAGGTCACGAAGCTTGGGCTGCTGAGACTGGGGGCCAGCTCACAGCCACTGCAGCCAAGGGTGGCCCCTTCCCCATAGTGACCTTGGGGGGATGCTCCCAGGCACTGTGGGGGCAAACCCAGTAGGGAGAGCTGCTTCCAGCAGAGCCTCCTGCCTTGGCCCTGCCTGGGCTGCAGCTCCTCACTGCCCTGCAGCCATGTCCCTGACCGTGGGTCCCACCAAACCACCTCCACTCACAGGCTGATGTCCCCAGGGAGGTGCCCCACACCCAGGGCTGGGGCTGTTCCCAGTTGCCCCCTGCCATCTGCCCTGACCTAGATAAAGTAGTTTACATTAAATTAGGGTCAAGTTGAAAAGATTTGTTGGCAGTGCTCCATAATGAATGGAATGAACACGTATTTCTGTGCTGTTGGCAAAGCTACTCTAAGTTGCTGTGTCTCCATTTGGACTAAGTATCATGACAACATCATTGATGCAGTTTTTCATACATGATGTATTTGTGCAAAAGGTAATTATTAGGAAAGAAAATTTCTGCAAGAGACCACAGATTTCCTTTAAAGAAAGAAAATACAATGGAGGAAGATTTTTTTGAAGGCATTACTAATATTGTAAATATACAATCAGACTCATCAGAAAAGTAAAACCACAGCAGTGAGAATATTGTGAACACTGAGATCAAGTCCTGCCTTCTGGCAGATAGGAGTGCTAGGTTACCAGGCACACATATAAACTCCAGGTCTCATGTCACCTTACAGACTTCAAGCACGACTCCCCATGTGGCTTTCAAGCACTCTGGTAATGCTTTGCAATCAGATTGCTGAATTTTCCAGAACAGATGTGAAACTATGGCCATACAAGAATGAGTGAATATTTGGAGACTCAATGAAACACGTATGATTCTCTTAATGAGCAGCTCACTATAACTATAATTGCTTTTTCTACTCAGTACTGCCATTGCAGGTCTTTAAAACAGAACATTAACTATGCTTCCTTAGGTTTTCCAATGGGTTTTATGGCCTCTTATGCTTTATGGCTGGATCAGTGATTTTGATCACCTGGATTTGATATGATTAATGTTATGAACTTGCTGTGTGTCTTCCAGCTTTTGAATTGCTTTCCTTAACTAGTGTTTGGTGTCATTAGAGTAATTTGAGACGTAAATTATTTATGTACAGGGAAATTTCCCTTTATGCTGTAACCTCAGATCTTAGCAGTGGGGTAAGCATGACTTCCCATGAGAAAATGCTCAGGGAAGGCTGAAGAGCTGAGCTAAGCAAGAAGAGAGCATCACTGTGTCCCACACACTGGCTTGCCTTAATGTATCAGATTCATACCAGTGGATGCCTGAGGGCTCTTTAGGGTTAATAAAATCTTCTCTGATATGGTGTTGTGACATCATCCGCTGGTTCATACATCCTTTGTGATCAGCTAGGCGTTTTAAAGAAGACTAAATCTCTCTCTTCTTGTTAGACTTCAGTAAACATGGGCATGACAGTAAGGCTGCTTGTGAAGGGCCTCTACCACAAATGGTCCTTTTCTCTTAGAAAAGAGAAAAATTAAAACTTGGAAGTAGGCAGAATTTGAAGCACTAATTCCCCTAATTTTTCTGTGTTAGTTTTATCTACTCAAGCAGTATTCCAACCAAGAAAATCAAATACAGCTAATCCTCCAAGAAAGAAGTAGCCAAGTGAATGTCCTCACACGTGTGGCCATGGACCCAGGCTGGCTTCTCCCACTGGAATGTTGGGACAGAATTGCTGTACAGAATTGCTGTATAAGGACTTCAGTCAGCACAGGAGCAGAAGCTGTTTGTTCCCTTTAAAGATTGGCATATGCATCTGCAGCATCCCTTGCTGAAGCCAAGATATTAGGATGAGGTTGCTTTATTGACCCAACCGTATGGCAGGGAAAGTACCTCCCATACTGAATGCTGTCTCAACTTCATGGACCAAAACCAAACATTTTATAGAATGTTGTGAAAGACAATTCACCAAAAAGACTGAAAGAGTGGTCTGTGTATGCTGGCCACCTTTGTCAATTTTGCTCACTTTAAGGTCTGCCATAAGACACTGACATCAATAGGCTGTATTCTAACACTCAGCATAAGCAAAACAGGCAGAATATTGCCTTCCAGGGTGTAGTCATGGATTATGGAAACTGTCTTTGCGTTCCTTAGGTAGACAGGTAAACCTGTCTGTCAGTACCTCCAGTACCTCTGTTTCATTTTGCTAGAGTATCAGGGAGAAAAATGCTACTCAGCATGAAGAGAAACACATAGCATTTTCTTTGGATGTTTCTAAAAGTACTTTTCTCTCTCACCAAACAATTCAAAGGTTTCCTGTCCCAATAAATTTAACATTAGTATTGCTGTAGTAGAGTTGTAGTTGTAACAAGGCTTATGGGGAGTGGCAATAGCTTTTATCACTTTTATCAGACAGATGTAAGAGCAAAGGAAGAAAGCTGAGAAAGTTGTCAGGCAAACATGCGCCTTTTATGGTGTGAAACTAGAGCTGCAATCACAAATCCTTTCTCTCTGGATGCTCCAGTCTAATTTCAGAATACCTTCCCCTCTAAACTATTTGCTCCTCTATGGTTTCCATAATGAAAGGAGCCTCCTGTGGAGACAGTTATCAATCTTTGATCACTGCAACCAGCATGAAACCCTTAATGCTATTTAGAGAATGAAAATGGATCCTAAGACCAATAAAACCATCAGCCTCTAACTGTAAATTTAATTATTTCTCTGGTTGTGCCTCCCTGAGCTTCATATACTAATTAGAAGTAAACCATAGTTTTAGAAATCATTTAGGTAATGTTTGATTTTGAGCTATTTCTAAATGATTGCTCTACATGTTTTCTTATTTACTCAGCTCCACTGGTTGTGTAGCTATTTAGGATGGATTCAACCAATTTCACTTCCCAGTAGCTCCACTGGAAGGAAATGTCTGCCCTGGAATGAAGGTAAAGGGCTGTGAAGACCAAGTGACATAACATTCCACAGGCAGGCCCCACAGTCTGCACCCAGATTAGCAAATGGGCGCTGAAGTCTGAAGTCTGGACCCTCTAATCCTGGCCTGCTGGCTCAGGGGCTCTGCCCAGGTATTGAAATCCAAATAAAGTTTAATCATTAGGGTGGAGACTCCTTTATCAGTGAACTTCTCTTCGAGATAGGGTAATAGAGAACAAATGTCTTTGATGTCAACAGAGGCAACGTGTGCAACATAAGCCATCACAGAGAAAAAGGAGGAGTCTGCCATCTGCCCCAAGGCTCAGAAAAAGAGAACATATTTTTTCTTCCCTATCTTTTTTTATAGCATATTGCATCTATGCTTTCTCTTTAAAGACTGATTTGTGGTTTGTTTGGTTTTTGTCTTTTGGGTTCTTTCAAATTTAATTCTCCCCCTTTGCCGAGAATTTAAAGCCTTTCATGAATACCAATGGGGCTGTCTCACAAAACAGAGGGGAGGGGATGAAGTGGTTGATTCTGTGACTCTCAGGCTTGCTGTGGGAATGGCTGTGGCAATATGAATTGTCTTTAAAGGAACAACTGCTGAGGTTTTACAGATTTTGCAGGCCCAGCATCAGTGTTACAGGAAAGCACTATGCATTCACCGTTAAAGTGCATATAAAAAGATTCAATCAGAATACAAGATGCATAATCCACTTACTTTTAAAAAACTGTTCTAGATGTCTTCTCAGACAGAAAAAAAGACTTAAACAGTATTTACAGAGGTACCATCCCTGCATGATAACAGAGAGAAAATCATAAAGGTTCAAATGAAAAAGTAGTGTCTCTGAAGCCATTATCACATTTGAAATCTAGACCTGCCTGTGATGATCCACCTAATGCCTGGCACGGACCTGCCAGTTGTCTGCCACACTGCTGCCCTCCTGCTGTCTCTCGAATTCTTCACTGCTCACACAGAGGTGTGATTTGGCTAAGCATTTGTAGTGAAAACAGGTAACACATAAGGCCAGTTGCTTCATTCATTGAACCCTGAAAAATGTTTTGAGTTCCTTGATATATGAGGAATACTGAAAAAAAAAGTAGATTAGTGGCAGCTGCAATAGCAAGTGTGTCTTTTGTCAGGATAGGAGGATGCCTTAAAGGCTTCAAAAGGCTCCCTTTTGAGATCATCCTTGTCAAAAAGGTATGGGTAAGGTAATATCTAAAATAGGGAGAGTGAAAAAAAAATACACTGTCAGTGAGTAATCCGTAGCCTTTGAGCACATAGTTCATGGTGCAGAACAGAAACGAATATTCCCATAAAATATGTGTATAGCTGTCAGGTAAAAATTATATACCGTACCCTATGAATGGACACACTGGTTTGTGAAGCACTTACTCCTGTAATTTGTAATTGCCACAGTTAAAAAATATATTTTCTCAGAATCCCAAGTTTTTGAATATTGTCTATATACACAGAGTTCAGGACACAACTATTTGTTTTGAATAGAGTTTAGTACACACCTCTGTACTTGAATTAAAAAGTTTGCAAATGTTTCTAGTTAGAAAGCCCAAAATAATGAATCTCTTTCCAAAACTACACTAACATAGAAACCTACAGCTAGAATTTATCAAGAAAATATTTTTTCTTTTTGAAATTTTAAAATTCCATTCTACAGTCTTAAAAACAATATAAATCCTGGTTTGGACAGAAATTTGTAGGAAAAAAAGAAAAAAAAAAATGCTGCCAGGATTCTAATGATCAGAAGCTCAAATTCATGTCCAGGGTGTTACTTTGACTATTTCTTGATAAGTCTTTGGTTTCATCAAGAACATTTGCAACAGGAATGTTTGCTTTGATTATTTAGATTTAAATACTTGTTCAGTGTCTGGAATGAGATTATGTTATACCAATAAGGTGTACCAGAGTAGGTTTACACTGGATATGAGGAAATACATCTTCATGGAAAGAGTTACCAAGCATTGCAACAGGCTGCCCAGGGAAGTGGTTGGGTCATGTTCCCTGGGAGTATTCGAAACACATGTAGATGTGACATCTAGGGATGTGATGTAGTGGGACTTTGCAGTTGTAGGTTTATGGCTGGACTTGATGGTCTTAAAAGTCTTTTCCAACCTAAATGACTTTATGAATCTATGAATAATTTCATGAATCTACATTATTCAAGAAAAAAATTATCCGAATGCCAAAGGGAATCTTGCTTAGGGAAGATTTGGCCATTGTATCTAATTCAGGTATTTGAAGCACATCTGTGTATTTGTGAAACGTTACAGAAATTATTTAAATTTTGCTTATTCAACCAAGTATTTAGGGTGAAGTTTGCCTTTTATACAGAGGCTTCAGGTCTGCTGCTTCCCATGGTGTTAAAGTGCATCAAGCCTGGCCTGCCGTGTGTTGTGAAAACGTCAGATGCCAAGAGCATTTCCTGCGGGTGGCTGGGATACACAGAAGTTAAATGCGAAATGCTGCCAAGCGACTTAAAAGGGATGGGCTCCAGGCGTGCTGGAGTCAGCAGAGCACTCTCCCGGGGTTTGACTTCTTTAACTGATAGAGCTATCTCCAGTGGCAGCTAGAAGCCAGACACGATTTTCAAGACTTAATGTGTTTTTGTCTTATCTTGACGATCACTAGTTGGCTACAGACCGCAGACAAAGAAAGAATCGGGGAGGGGGGATAGACAAGGTGACGATGTTTACTTTCTCAATGGACTACAAATACTTGGTGTGTAATGTTTGCTTGTACCCAAACAGCTGTTGCCTTGTTTTCCTATGAGAGAGTTCGAGTCTACTTGTATTCCCTTCTGTTCACAGAGGTTTAGAAACAATTCAGTGAGCTCTGTGTTTAACTTCACTTTTTATTTCATTTGGAGCTGTTTGTAACAGACAATACATGACAGGGGACTCAGCTGTGATAGAAATTTGATAGAGGGAAAACCAGCATCAGCCCAGTTGCCAAAGGACTGCAAAAGCTGCTTAAGTCTAAAAGAAAATAGGAGCTTTTCTGTGTCAGAAATTGCACCTGAAATACATGATACTCCATTTGTCAAATAGTCCTTTTTTCACAAAATTAAACGAAATGAAATTGAAAGCCAGTAAAACTGTCTCAAGACTAAAAAGAAAGATATTAGCCAAAGCAGCAAACCAATACCAAGGAATAAAAGTACCCTAAGACATTTAATTTTTTACCTGGGAAGAGCAGAGAAGAATGGCTATTACTACTGGCTGTATGTGGAAAGTGCTCATCTGGTACATGATCAATAGTGTAGAACCCTAAATTCAGACAGACTATATTTTGCTCCCACCTGAAAGTCATTATTTGGAATTTGCTTACCCCTGGAGCAAAACCACCAACACTATTGATTCTGCCATGGTTTTTATGGCTGAAAAACAAAAATCCACTGTCTCAACAACAACTGTGCCAGCATTTCTTGCCTATTTTCAGCCACCTTGAAAGAGAACAGCTTCATACAGCATTTAACCAATGTGGTGTTCACCACAAGGCCATGATGCGCAGCACCCCTAAATGCAATTTTGTGGATGTGCCACTAGTAAGTCAGTACTGGATTTCAGTTCTTCTTCTAAAATCACTTTACACAAATTACCCTGCTCTGCATTGACAAAACATTGCTGGGCAGGACCTCCAGAAGCTGAATGGGTCAGTGAACACTGTGATGTCAAAGCTCAGATTTGTGTGCCTGTGTTAGCCCCTAGCTGGTTAGCAAGTCCCCTCACCTTCCTGTGTCCTTTTTTTGGCCCTGACTGACTTGGCCTACTTAGAAAATCCTACTTACCCAGTTTTTGTATAGTATTCAACACCCTTGTGCTTTGAGTGATGATATTCCTGGGATCTGTGTGGGTATTTACATGCCCTCTTCCCACTCTTGTAGCATCTGAACACTTCATATTGAACGTGTTTAACTGCAGCATCCCCCATCATTGTTAACCAGGACAATCTGTGTGTGCAGGAGGACAGTGCAGCAGGGTTGAAGTTTCCAGAAGAAATGTGGCAGAGTCAGAAACTAAGTTTGGGTCACCCAAAGCATTGAATTTCTCTTTTGCTGTTAAAACAAACTTTCCTCTCAGTTAATCAACAAACAGTAGAAAGGGCAGTGCTGAGCATGCCAAAGCAGCGAGCCTGTAACAATTTCCATTACAGATTTATAAGGAAATACAGTATTTCTGTCCTTTAAAAATTGAATCAATGCTAAAGCCATTGTGACAAATAAATTAATGAGGTCTTTTCAAAGGCATTCAAAGGCATCCATGACTTTGTCTCTGCTGTTTTACAGATACCACATGTGGCCTAATTATTTTTTCATAAAGCAAAGGAAATGTTATGAAGTAAATCCTGGACTGCAGACTAAAGATGTTAGTTAAGCAAAGCTTTCATCAGAACAAGGACCACCTCTCCCCTGCCTTCTTGCATGGTTACAAGCTTTGATCTTTGTCTGGGAGCCTTGCATCTCTGCAATTGACTCCAGTTAAAAATGACTCCAGCCAAATATTCCAACAAATGTTTAGATTAAAACCAAAAATCCCTACATCTGCAAATTTGCTCTCAACCCCCTGCTTTCTTTGAAGAAAATTTCAATCCTGTTTCTTACTGAGCTCTGATGGGTGGCTCCTGGTTAATCTCTGTCTGTCTCCCTGGTAACAGTCAAAGGAGAGGACTCAGAGGTGGGCAGGGAGGGAGCCTCCAGCCACTGTTCCTCTTATCACGGTCCATCAGCAGGTGTCCCTTGCTCATATCCAGGAACAATAAATGCAGCCTGTGGCTAAGGGAACCACCACACGGCTTTCTTCAGAAGTCTCAAAGAGCAGTAGCTGGACTCCAGATTTTGAGATCTCTAACTGTATGCAGGCACTGCAATTGCCATGATAATCTTTTTTTTCACTTTAGTCAGTCTTTGTTCAAACACCCTCTACAGACATATCACTACAAACAGAAACACTGAGCCACCAGTTTTTGTGCAGTCTGAAGGTTTAGATAGTGTGGCAACAGTAGAACAGTTTACTGTGTTCACAAAATCACTCTGTGTGTATATTTGCTTGATGTTTTTTCCCCACCATGAGATGAGCGGCTGAGTGTTTGCAAAA
>VYZP01016787.1:0-17797 GCA_013400635.1 Hypocryptadius cinnamomeus | reverse complement strand
CTCTGAGCACGCTGGCAACACTGCACATTTCTTTGGCTTGAAAAACCCAATCATTTTCAAATGAGATTGCTGTCTCCATCCTGAATGGAGCTGCAAGTGATTGAGTTACTGTGGTGTACAGTGGATCAGAGCTTGTCCATTGAGCAGCAGCAGCCAAGGCCATGGTGCGCCCCTAACCCACTGCAAATGCAAAGTAAAACCACTTCCACTGGCCTAGCTTAACATCTTGTACTAAGGTACCATCTATCACCAGCACTTCAGTAATTCTTCACGTGCATTTTCCTCTTCTTGCAAACACAGGCCTTCACACACAGCACCTCAAACATTTGTTATCATAGGAATGTAGATTTAAGAGGCAGCACTGAAGTTGTTTACATGGAAATTTGAACAGGCCATGCAGAATAAGATTCTCCCTGCCTTGGGAAGTTTTTAAGTGCAGCATAAACCAGATGCAATTTTCATGTAGTGCATGAATGATGGCACTTCCAGAAGGACAACATCCCCTGTTATCACAGCAAAGTGCTGTCTGCCCCTGAAGAGAGAGGAATGCCAGCTCCTCCATCAAAGAACTACACACCTTGCAACACAAGCTTTTCCCTCGGCATTCTCCCACCTAAGAACTGATCAGATTTGAACCTGCATTATCTCATACAATTTAGCAGAATCACAGCCTGTGGTAGATGGCCAGCATGCCAATCAAAATGCTACTCTGATCTATGCAGTCAGTGTCTTTTCTCCAGCTTGACTGATTGCCTTTGAGCTGGATCCTCAACTCCAGTGACATCTTCAAAGGGACCAGCTGCAAGATACTGCACTGCTCGTGTCAACAGTCTGGCACTAAAATGGCTGTGAAATCCCACTGCATCAGAATGGGACACAGATATTGTAGTCCAACAAGGAGATGTGTACTAGAATGGGAAAACAAGACACACAAAAGGAATACCACATTTACTGATATTAAAATGTCACCCAAAGTATCATTCCTCTTTTCCTTCACCTGTCAAGTCCCAGACGGATCAAATAACTTTCTGGAAGGTCACTAGTCAGGAAGAGAAGGATTCAACAGCCAGTATTTCAAAGCCATCCTGACCTGAAACATTCAAGGGACAGCCTCGTGTTTATATCATGGTCCATTATCCTTGGATTAGAAGACATCTCCCTAGACCACAAAGTCTTTGGGATTCTAGATTAAAGTCAGGGATAACATGGCAGAATGCAAGGAGCACAGACTTCACTAAAGGAGTTTCTCAAGCACACACATTTTACACAATAGAGGCAGAGATTCACTGCTCAGGATTCAGGAACCCCAACCCTCTGGCACAGCAGCCACCCCAGCCCACTGACGATGCAGAGGAACAATACAAACACCTGCAAAAAGATTTCAGCAGGTTCATGTTGTGCCCACCTCACTGGCTGCAGACACTCAGGCAGATCTCAGCAGCAAGGCCTGCTGGCAGGAATGGTGTGGAATGGCAAAGGGGCCCAGGCTAACAAACGTGGGCTAATGACCTGACCTGGCACTATGGAAGCATGAACTGCAGTTGTGGCATGAAGGAAGCCTGTGGGAGTCCCGGGTGACATGGAGATGGGAGAAGCAGTGTGTACCTAAGAAGCACCTGGGATCCCACAGTCTGGTTGGCAGAAGCAATGTGAGGGCTCTGAGGGTTCTCTTGGTTTGTTGTTGACCCAGGTGCTTATATTCTACTGACAGTTGTCCTTTCAATGTTACAGCTTTCTTCACATCTGTACTCTTACATCAGGGATGACCCGGACCTGTCTGAACTGCTAAAAGGAGATAGACAGTAGAGACAATTACTCAAAAAAAGCAGACTGCTGTCTAGATTTGGACTGTGAAGCGAATTCTGCTTCAGCTTTCCCATGAACAGCCAGGTGAACAGAAAACAAATGGGAAAAACAGAGGTGAGGTCACAGGGTGAAACTAAAAAGGAGAGGTCCAATCCAAAAGCAGCTGCATGAAGTAATCACACTCTCCTGTCCTGGGTGTTTTCTGTACTCAATAGCTGGGAGCAGTCAGAGTTGAGATCTCTGCCCTTGGTAAGAACTGGCATGAGCATCTCAGAAGTGGGAGAACACATCTCAGGGTAAAATTAGTAACTCTTCTGTAGATACTCATCAGACTCAGCATCTTGAGAGACCCAAGATGGAAAGTATAAAACCCCTGTTATATCTGCAATTTTGCTGCAGCAGAGGAACTGTAAACTGAGAGACATTCAGCATATTTTTTATCAGCTTAGCAATAAAGAAATCAAGTCATAGATGGTTTAGTAGCACTTCACCCCCCTCTTAACTGCACATGTAGGGGGTGCTCTGAGATAAGCACTGTCCCTGCAGCCCAGGTGTTAACTGGCACTGGGCTAGGAGGAAATCCCAGAAGGAAGCTCTTCCTTCCCCCAAAACACCAATGAAAGCCCTGCTTGATAGACTACACAAAGAATCCTGAGTGGCACAGGAGAACTGCACAGCCTCAACATGCCAGACACTGCTTCCTAAAACCGCTTCTGTAGTTGTAAAATCAACAGAAGAGCTCGCTCCACACTTGCTGTGGTTTAATTGGTTTGGCCGCAGGTGACCAGGCTGTACAATACAATATTCTGCATATGTTGGTACAGTCTTTGTGCTTTCCTATTGCTGCTGCAAACTCTTCATTCATCATGTCTGGAAACACAAACACAAAGCTGAGATTATCACAAGGTGTTGGGATAATGAGGTCTATCCGCATTCTATTTGTCACCTCTGTTAGACCAAGGGGCTGGCCACTATTTTTCTCTTTCGCTCAGCCTACTGGTTCCATTTACACTACTGCCTCACATAATGCAACAGCCTTTACTCCTTCACAGTTCACTTACCTCCACTCTGCAGATTTTTGTCCTAATGTTGAGGCAAACTTAATTGCTCATCAAGCCAAGTGTGCCTCAGGCTCTTTCTGTGCTGCCCTTTAAACACAAAAGTAGTCACACAGTAAAATCTACAGCATCACTGAGAAAATTCTTCAGGTCTCATCTTCAGTGCATTGCCCACAAGATATATGACAATGGTTGGATGGATCGTGCTGTTCCAACACTGGTCACTCCCCAGGCTGCAATTTTTATTCCCCCCTCCTACTGTTATCCTGCATTACTCTGGCCCCTATCCCCCTATTTTTTAACAACTGTTCAAAGGTCTTTGGGACAGGGCTTGACTTTTCATTACATACAGTCTTGAGTCTGATTGGGGCCCTTAGATGCAATGATACAAAATAATAATAATAGCTGCAGAGCAGTGATAATATTCTGCAGTTGTAATGGGCATGCTGGAAAGATTACTTGATGTTTATAAAGCTTTTTCAGACTCTGAGATGAAAGTCAAGCTAGTGATGCACAGGATTTATTATTCTATTCAGCACTTCAGTATCCAAGGCTAGCATCTATTCTAGTTGAAAAAGATCTTTACTGTATTGTAAAATGGAAACAAAATGAAATATATACAGTGCATGGTGCTTTATATATAAGGCACAGGCAGCACAGGAACAGAATTTCATTATTGAAATGGATGTAGCTGAAACTGTTACACACAGTAGGTAAAAGACCAGATTCAATGACCTCTTATTCCATTTAATCAAAATCGTTAGTATATGGTTTTCCAAAGGCCAAAGAAAATTTCTGGGTTTTTTTTTTCTTTTCTTTATTACATATTTCATCACTTTGTAATAAACCTTTGTAGTTGCTTATGATGTGAATCTCAAGCAGACTTGACCAGCAAAGAAATGAAAATAAAGCACATATAGGCTTAGCAAACAAAGCCACAGTTCTCCTGTAATACCCTGTGCATTTAACCAGCAGTTCACAACCATCGGAGGTGGCTGCACTCCCTCTCCCTCATCACAAGTTTCTGCTCATTTCACAGCATCCCCCACTGCTCTATTTAGATGTGAGCTCCCCCCTCCTCCCAGTCTGCGCTTGCTGAGCACAGAGGGAAGGCGATGCTGTTTTAATGGTGCTGGTTATGCTATACGTGGTCTTGCTGTTTCTAGGAATAGACATGCTCAGACATCAATTAACATCTAATTGCGGGAATTAATCTTGTTCCTCTGCCTCAGACACCACAGAGATCAAACCAAGCCCATTTGCAGCTCTATTTTTAATTTACTGGAATTATAGTTTTTTCCATCCAGTGAAAAATAATTAAGTGACATGCTGTCCAGAGAATACACAGTTCAGGGATCTGGGTGTTCAGGAAGAAATGAACCAAGCAGGAAAAGATCATAACTATTTGTGCCAAAGCATCTTTGTTACTTCAAGTCTTTCCTCTGTTCACACCTTCTCACCACTACTTCCCTTCACACCTTCCTGCTTGAGTGATCCTCAGAGACAGTGAGAATTATGACAGTGGCTTGGGAAGGAGCTGGATTTACGACCCTAGCAGATAATCCCTAGTTCTCAGGGTCAGCCTGTGCATAAGGGCAAAACAAGAGCGGAAAGATAAAACAAGGAAGTGGAGGGAAATATTTTAAAAACAACAACCACCAATGTCAACCAACCAAAAATCAAGCAAAATGTTTTTGCAGCTTTGCCTTAAAGCAGTCACTCATCTTCCTTATTATTTCTTGCAGACAGGCATTGCAGGCCACAGACAAGGCTTTGTACTGTATTTTGCAATTTTTTGTACCAAATGGAGCAAAGCAGCTTTCAGCAGACAGCTCCCAGTCTTAAGATCCTGCCCCAGTTTCCTGTATATATCAGCAAGGATGGCTCGAGCATGGCCAGTGAAGTTAGGGTGGGAACAAACTGGATCATTTAGCAAGAGAAGAACAGAACCCTACACAATAAGAGTGAACCTGCAACTATCAGAAAGCTGAGCTGTAAAAGCCTGTGTGACCTAACTCAGACACGAGACTGCACTCTGGGACTGGGTCACAACACCTTCTATCCCAAACCTAAGGCAGCTGAAGCAGGCATTATGTCCATGTACAACGCAGACTGCCAATCTATATTTATCGAAAGGTCTTTGATGGTTCCCTTGGTTTGCAGAAAGAGCTGAACCTCTCTTCCTCATTCCTAGGTTAAACTGGCAATGTTCTAGGTTAAATTCCTAGGTCAATTGGCATGACATGTAGCATCACTCATTTTTACTGCTTTTGTCAGTCCAATTATTCTCTTAGCTTGTCACCATGAGCTGATCTCACCTAAGGCCATTTGCTTCCTTTTTCTGTCATTTTCTCACCCACCCCTTTGCTTCCTTTTTCTGTCATTTGCCAAATTCAGCATGCCCAGTAATAAATAACATTGAACCCCTCCTCTTACTTCCTCTTGCTAGAGGAGAATGTGGAACATTCCCATTTCATAGCAGCTCAAACTCCATCCAGAAATGCAGTTTAAGAAAAAGCAGCTTTCTGGCACCTTTACTGTAGACTGTCTCTCCTGGCGTGAGGAGCCCTCTTGGAGGCAATGAACATCAGTCAGCTCCACATCTAGAGACATTTCAGAATTTCCTGCCCCCTCCCCCCCGCCTCAAAAAAAAAGGTGTGGAGAAGCACCACCATTCCATTTGCTCTCACAGATTTTCCAAAATCCCACATTCTTACTTTCAAAAAGAGGAACGGTTCCCAGGGCTTTGGCAACCAGACCCATCATTCCTACATTGCCCTGTAGTCATAAACATGACAAGTGTTGGTGGAACACCAACATGCCATGTCACGGCTCACTGGAGAAACTTCTGGTTCCTTTAGAAGGGGAAGATGCTCAAAAGCAAGACTCAGTTTGGTGATACTTTCCTAGGAAAAGGTCAAATCTGTACATGCTTATGTGTGAGTGAAGGGCAGGCACAGGCTATGAGTAGCAATCTGTGCTAAGTAAGACTAAAAAAACCAAAATGCATTTATTCAATGCACATCATTAGTACTTAATTTGCATTCCTGCCAAGCAGCAACAAACATCCTTCTGCTGCTTCCCATTTCCCCTCCCCCCAATATTTCCATTAGGAGCTCAGCTGGAGGCAAGGAAGGAATGGGAGAGGAGGGAAATAGAGAACCTAATTCCATCTATCTAGTTCTCAAAATACGGATACATTATTCTGCCAATACATGTCAACTTGACTCATGACCTTTGTGCCCCCAGCAGTCCTTACTGCTGACAGCAGAGCTTCCATCTACCAACACTACATCTCAACAACAAGTTGACTCACTTGGCACTTCTTCCACTACCGTATTTCTGAAGTTTGTCCCTCTTCCTCCTAATTGCATCCCCCCAAACCACCAATAATCCATACCATTGCAATCCAGTAACCTTATGCAGCAAAAAAAGTAACACAATCAGTGAGAAAGCTGAAAGAATCCATTCTCTACTGTCTCATCCTATCCTACAGCAAACATGTTTTCCTAGGAGATGGACATTGCAATGAAGCAAGAACATAAAGAAAAGCAAACCCTTCCCAGCATAAAGGTCTTCTGTCCAGGTGAAACCCCCACAAAACA
The DNA here is from genome assembly GCA_013400635.1 of Hypocryptadius cinnamomeus. Taxonomy (NCBI): domain Eukaryota; kingdom Metazoa; phylum Chordata; class Aves; order Passeriformes; family Zosteropidae; genus Hypocryptadius; species Hypocryptadius cinnamomeus. The sequence goes on along the minus strand of VYZP01016787.1, from coordinate 11,328 downwards.
CAAAGTAAGGACCATTCTATTTGGATGGTGTTTACCTGACTCGCAACCCACACAGAATTTTTTTGGTGTGAAAAGCACTGGCTATCGAGTGCTAAATACATCCTAGGATAGGGAAGACAAAGAAAGTAACCTTAATGTAAACCCTAAGCACAAAGCCAGCATTTTTAAAAGTGAGCCATGCCCAAACAAAAACATTTTCACATTCAGAGATTTTCTTTCTTTTGGTCTTCAAAGGCATAGACAGAGACACCTGATCCCAAAGCCATCAGGCTACTCCTTCAGAATAATGGATACACCCCGAACTCCAGAGTAACAAACAGGTACAGTTAGAGTGGTGCAAACATGAGAAAAGAAATCAAGTAGCTAAACACAACACTGGTTTGGGGAACATGCCCCAGGCATGGATGTACTGCTGAACACACCAGCACTTTACATGGTTATTGTTAAGAGTGGCCAAGATTTTATTGAGTAGGAGAAAAGGGTGTTTAGATGAAAGACTGTAGTAGCCCATTTCTGACTTAAGCTGCAAAGCAAATAAAAGTATGACTTGCATTCCTACCTCAGTTTTCAATTTATATAATCAGGATACTAATATTCAGACACTTTTAAAAAATATTTTACTATCTTTGTTTGACAGTTGCAACATTAATTAAGTTTATTCATGCTAGTCACTTCCATCATACTCATTAGCTCTACTTGAAGACATCACAGCTTTATTAGAGACACCAAAACTGCTTCATAAATTTCAATTACCTAGTACAAATCATTATTACTATTATTTTATTAACTCTTGTGTAATTGCCTGTTGTGCATACAATTACAAAGTTAATATATGCAAATCCAACTTTAGAAGTTCTTTCTGTAACTTTTATCTCCATATCTGGCACATGTGTATGCTTACATAAGTTTTCCATTAGTTTTAAAATCTCCATCCCGAAATTTTCACTGTGCTTACACACTGGCATGATTTAGACATTAAAACATGATTTTTAAAATTACCTTATTCTTTCCAAAGCAGGCATTTGTACCATTGAAAAGAAATAAAAATCATCTTACCATTCAGATGTATGCAGAAATACCCAGGAATATACAGGAAATCTCAAAAAAGAAGAGCAGATCATTATTTCTTTGATTATTTTTTAAGAGGAAAACAAAGCCACCTAGTTGGGTTCTAGGCATAAGGCATCAAGATCCCAAATTACTAGCCCACAGCTTTCACTCAGCTGTTGCCTATTAATGGCAATGGTCTGCTTTTACAGAGCACCTGAGGACTTAAAATATGCACCTGAGAGAAGGCAGCACTGAGTTTTGAGCTTTACTCCAGGGACCACTATTAACTGGTAAAATAATTACATGTTCTCAGAACTCTGGGCACCCAGGCAACTGAAGTACTTCATGTGGGTGCCAAATTTTCTTTTCTCATGTATTATTTTCTGGATGATGACACAGGTAACAAGTACTGTGCCTCTCTCCCTGTAAACTGCAGGCTTAGAGTATTTCTGGGAGTAGAGAGATGTGACTTTGGAAGTTGTGAAGTTGCAAAGAGAACAGTCTCTCACTTGCTGTACAGTTTCCCAGACAAAGTGCTGTATACCAAGATGATACCTTCGTCTCATCTCCTACAATGAGGATGCAGTAAGGGAGAAATAAAAGCTCTCCTCTCTTTGTAGACATCTCTGCTCAGTAAAGAACTCCAGACAATATCCCAAATGTTTCCTAATTAAAAACTTGAACTCTAAAAAAGAGACATGATGGATGATGAACCCTTCCACTCAACCCTTCCAAAGGAAACCATTTTGGCATTTAAAGTGCTGTACTTCATTGTGCTGAATTGTTTTTGGTATCTAGCTCCTAGAAACTGACATAATGAAGCTGTACTTACATGCTTTCCTTGAACTAAACGAGCATCTGAAGGTAAACACAGCAAGTTGTTTTCAAAAGGAAAAACGTGGAGGGAAAAAAGTATAAAACTAAATTGATGGGAAGCCCAAAGCACTTTTCATTGTAATATTACAATGAAATAAGATATTTCAGGTAAGACTATAGTGGCTTTACCTAGGCAAGGACGAGCAGGTCCTCTACAGACCCAAAACCTGCTGGGGCACGGATCAAAGGAGCGACTGATACCCTGGGAGCCGCCACGCACCGCAGGCCCCAAGAACTGCATAGGAAATCATGGAATCACGATTGGAAAAGGCAGGGAAACAACAGGCAGAAGCCGAACGAATAACAGGACACCTCTTGTAAATAAACATAACAAGGATGGAATTACTGTCAAATCAAATTACGGCAATTACAGATCGTAGGGGGCAGCTGCAGAGCAGCCTGGTCGATCCAGGTTGCTCCAGGCGGAGCGGGCGGCGGACACCCCCGGCAGTCCGAGCAGCCCTTACCCTCACCGGGGTGCACGGCCCCGCAGGCAGCCGCACTGACACACTTCACACCCCTGGGGCTGGGACCCTGCTCTGCTGCCAGCGCGGCAGGCCCCGGCAGGACGAGGCAAAGCCGAGCCGCTCGTCCTGCCCAGAGACAGACACAGAACGCCCGGCCCGAGGCCCCCGGCGCCGCCTCCGCGGCTCGGCGGTCTCCGGCTCCCTCTGCCGGGGCCGCACTAGCGCTGCCATCGCGGCCCCTGGGCAGTGCAGCCCCGGCACAGCTCTCCCTGTCCCCAGTGTCCCTGCTGGCTGAGGGAGGGGCCCGGAGATGCCGGGCACGGCCATGGGGAGCCCCTCCGAGGGGCCGCGGCCGGGCACGGGGGAAACGCTCGGGGTGCGGCCGCTGGAGGAGGAGCGGGCCTGGAGGAGGAGGCGAGAAAAGCGGGGGGCGATGTTGGAAATGCAGCGGGGGCGGCTCGGAGGCCGGGTGTGGAGCCCAGGGATGGAGAGCTGCTCTCCCGGCGCCTCCGCCGTGAGGGGCGGGCGGTGCCTGGCGCGGGAATGCCGCCCGTGTGCCCTGAGGAGGCCCGGGGCGCGGAGTGCAGCCCTGCGGCGTTCGCCGGTGTCTGATCAGAGCAAGGTGCCTCTCCCCGGGACAGATGAAGCACCTTTCCTGTAACAGGCGTGCTCCTCTCCAATTTGAATGGTCTCTTTCAATAAAATAAGTTGTTTTTATCGTTTATTCTGTCTGTACAAAACACACCAGATTTGTTGCTAGAGATAAAGCTATAGTAAAGGACAATGTTTAACAAGGATATCAAAGGGTTTCTCACAAAGCAATGCTCAATACACGCTTCACATTACTGATAGTAAGGAAAGAAATAGATGGCCATTGTAGATTATCCATCTCTACAGAGATAAGATCTTTCCCCAGAAGTTATTAATGCAAAATTACACCTGGCCTCCAAAATTCCCAAATCGGTTCTTTCAGCTGTATTTTGCTAAGGATCCTAGAACAAAATACTAAACCCTTAAACACATGATTGCATTAAGCTCACAATGTCAACCTTAATATGTCACTATTGCCCTTCTGGCTGGTGGATATCAGCCAGCATTATGTAGATATCAAAAAGCATTAAGTAGTTTGTAGGTTGCTTTGTCTTCAATATTTCCTTGTCCAGCAGTTAGGCAGCATTTCCTTGGGATACTCTGCAAGAAATGTAAAAGAAACAAAACTAAATATTGCCTCAACTTTCATTACAGTGTGAAGCTCATATTGTAGCTCAGGTAAATCTTCCTTTGCGGTCTTGTCTGCACGAACTGTTACTTAACTCACCTGCTTTTATTTTTTAATAAAATTGTCTTTAAAATGTATGTGGAACATTGGAGGGGAGAAGGTATACAAGGACAGAAAGTGCACTGTCAGCCAAGTAAGCAGCTAAATGCAATAAATAAATAATGAGGGGAAGCAGAAGGCCCTGAAACATGGGGCCATAAAGATGTGGGAATGCCCAGGAGAGCAGTATTGTAAAAGAGCAAACACTACAGCTTTGCTTCCAGACAGCCACCCAGCAGAGGGAATGTGGAAGAGAAAGCTACCACTGATGAGGGCAGATGCAGCAAGACTCCCAAGTGCAGGCACAGGCACTTCCAGGGCTAGAAAAATTAATGCTTCACACAGGAGTTAGGTGCTAATTGCAGGTCACAAGGGAAAGGAGAATCAGTTTCTGCTTGCAGTGATGAGCTCTGTGCGACTGTCCTAGGAGTCTGCCATTTCAGGTCACTAAAAATCTGTGATGTTGCTCTGGAATGACTGAAGCCAATTCAGGGAAATCAGGAATTGTCCCCTCTTCTTTCTTTCCCTTCCTCCAAGATGAGAAGGGCAATACTCACCTTTCTGTAATGTCATGTGTCCAACATTTGTTGGAAAACTGATGCTGTCATGAAACTGTAAATCCAAGTTGATGCCATTATTCCCAAGAGTTTCATTGATTTGTTATATAGCAAGGAACATTATTAACTGCCCAGATCACTGTGTGCCCTTGGCTTCACAGTTTTCCATTTAAATAGATGGAGACTCAGGAAGATATTTTCAAATAGAGGAGCTGTAAATTTAAGGACTGTTTGATTTTCAGAGGTGCTGATATTTCTTAACTATCAGTGAAATGAATGGAGGGGCATTTGCTCAGCACTGCTGAAAATTAGGGTGGTTTTATTCGGGTATTGCATAAATTTGAAAATAAAAGCCCAGTTTGTGCACACCCAGGTTGAAGATTTTGCCCATGATTTTAGCAAGTGTCAGTCTAACACCCAGTGCAAGATCCATGCAGCACACAGGAAAAAAAATCCTCATTTAATTCTTTGCAAATGTTAAGAACAGCATTTTTGACTCAGCTTTTCTTTCTCAGTAGCACACAGTGTTCTGGAGATTACTGGGCCTGCTCTGTTCTGTCCATACTTAGATGCTCATTAACAGAATTGTTCCCTTTGGGGAGAGGGATGGGGGAGAGAGGCCTGAGGATTGATAGCCGAAATACTGATACTGGCTGTGGAAAGCCCATAAGAGGAATAAACCTATAAAAAGATGATTTTTTTTTTTTAACATGAAGATGCTAAAGAGCCTGTGGCACATTAATTTTTCATATGGAAAAGATAGAAACAGGTTGCAAGTTTAAATAATTTACTTAGAAGAGTTAATGCACTCTCTTTTATCTCTAACTCATTCATTTTTCAAATACAGATATTTCTGAAGAGCAGACTACTGCTGGCTCCTGAACAAGTTTGTAGTGGGTGTGGTTTTACTGGCTCAGTGGAAACTCCAGGTGCCAAGCCAACCCCTAATGCCAACTCACCCCACCACAGAAGGAGCAAGTGAACAGCAGGGTGAGGGAGAAGAAAGTTCCCATTTGTCAAGATTTCTGTAGGTAAATGCACAAGTGAAACTCAGTAAAATTTCCCTTTAAAGCAGCTAAATCAGTCCTGTGATATACTTATGAATCTAGTCTCAAAGCATCTCAAATTGATGCTATTCCTGGACTCCCATCTGTAAAGATTTCTGGGAACACTTCCACCCTGTAGTTATTAGGTGAAGAGCAAGCTTTGCTGTGCTTTAGTCATCCTGCTTCTTGCTGGGATTAATCTCTGTATAAAGAAGAGGAACATCTCCCAGACCTTTTCTGGCTACATAGTGCAGTATTGTTCAATTTGATAATTGTAATTAATAGTATGCAGAGGGTTATGAATGCAACTGTGCTAGGGAATAAGAATGGAAAATATTTCAAATGCACCAAAAACATTCAAAATACTTTGCAACAGCAAAAAAAAATGGAGTGTCTATTGACAAGAAGTCCCATCTGTGGGAAATCTCCATCTGAGTACCAATGTTGGAAGCCTTTCTTCCAAGAATTCACTCTAATTAGAGATCAGATCAGAAAACAAAACCTCTATCTGCTTTCAACATCTTTTCCCACAAGGAAGGTCATTATATGCATAACAATAAGGTGTATTTTTTTAAGGCACTAGTGTCATGCTAGGAAAACAGCTTTATAAATGTCACCACCTTGAGACTCCTACCATGTTGGGAACAGCATTCATGAAGAAGCTGGCAGAGAAAGTGTCTTAATCTCTGCTGAACAATAGTGGGGTGTAGCCACTCACAAAGGTCTTTCTCCCATGCAAGATCTACTAATAAGGATTTCAATTAATGTGTCTCATCTCTCACTACAGAAGAGCCTTTTTAAAAGACAAGAGTAGAAAAAAATAATTGTTTTCAAGACTGCACATTACAAAACCACCTGGCAGATGGCAGCTGACAGTGAACGTGGCTGTTTTGATGTAACTTACACATCTGAGGAGCAAAGAATATTCTGCATTTAGAATTAATAGTTAAATCATGCTTGTATTATTGGCTAATGATTGGTTTGTGAGTGATGAATATTAGTCATGAGCTATTTTCCAACACCTATATGACCTCATGGAACAAGCCCATAATCTGATTTTAGATCGCAAACATTACAGTGCCAAACAGTGATGGCTCTCAGTACACTCCCTCTGTTAAAATTTCTTTACAGAAAATACTCAGTGAGGAGCTCCAGGTGAGAAACTGTCCTCTGTTCAGAAACAAAATTCAAACTCAGTGGGTAAATAATTTGTTGCAGATAGCTCAGGTAGACCAACAGTGGCAGGCTGGGTGCTCTGTCGCTGTTCTCTGTACCCACAAAAAAAAAACATTTGTAAGGGTGCGTGCTGCAGATCAGCATAAAGGACAAGCAGAACATTAAGCTTTTTCTTCATGGAAAAACTGAATGTGATGCTTTTGTCAGCTGCTTCCAGTAGACAACATGAAGCTGTGGGCAGGAAAGAGGAAGATCTAATAGAACAAAGCTTTTCTAAAGGGCAAGTCAAGCAAGCGCTCTATAAAATTTCCAAAGAACAAGCACACTTTTTGCAGTCAAATCTGCTGTCCAACTGGATCTGTTTACCACCTGCCTTATCTCAGAGGCACAGCTGAAATAATAACAGTGATTTTGGTGCTGATGAATTGCTTAAATGTGGCTCATTAAAACCCAGAGCAATTTGTGAAGGTGAAGTATTTTCTATGAGACTGAGTAGTGTCAGTATCAGGGACTGACATATAAGAATGCCCTCCTTGCTGGTAGCCTGTGGTGGCCAAGAATGAAGGCTGTCTGCTCAAGGAATTTGGAATATGATTTGGTTTCGCTCTGAGAAAGGGGCTTGAGTAGGATATGGGAAAAAGGGCAATATGTATAAATCAGAGAAGGTGCAGATGGCCAACCTAGTCTACATTTATATCAGTGTCACTATCACATTAGATGGCAGCCAAGATTTATTCTTCCAGAGCTTTTATAAGGAGCTGAAGCTTCCAGGCAGGCTGGAGAGAGAACTGCTATGAGACTGGGTACAACATGATGCTTTTCCTATTAAAGAAATGTGACTAACCTATTACTTACTGTACCTCTTAACCTTGGTGATTTGAAACCTGTTTCATGCTGACCATGTCTGGCTATGATCCCAGTGCACAGAACCTTGCTGTGAAGGCACTTGGCTATCCAGGAGGCATGATTAGTGACTCCCCTCATCACCATCACACAGACTAGGAAAATAACATTTATCTGACCTCCCCAGAAAATCTGAAACCTCTAAAAAGCCTTGGCAGCAAGATGAAGTAGATACAGGTCGGTAGGAATCTTGCAACTAGTATCTCTGGTCCAATCTGCCAGCCCTCAGAACATACTTGACTTTTGCACCCTTCAAGGAATAGTCACACTTTTCTATCAGTTCCTGAGTCATGTTTTTGTTGCCATGAACATAACAAAGAAAGTGGGCATTCAAAGCCAGGGACTTTTAACCAGAACTTTTCTATTAACATTCATTCTCAATCCTTATCCACAAGCATGAAATGTTGGGCTCGTATTGGTTATTGCTTCATGTTAAGTAGAACAATTGATTCTTCATGGAAAGGGAGTGCTGGCACAGAGGTATCAATCAAAATTTTAGTCTCTAAGTCTCAGCACTGTTAGCATATGGGAATCAGAAGAATGTGTCAAAAGAATCAACATGCCTTTACCCTTCATTATATAGTAATAAAGAAGAATTTCTGAATCTCTATCTGACTTGTTCTTCTCCCTTTTTTCTCCCCAAAACAGGGTGACAGAATATACATGCACCAACTTGCACAAACCCAGTATTTAAGACAGCAGAAAGCTGATTACAATACTATGCTCTGTCAGCTCTCCAGAGATCTTATCACAGTTCATAATTGCTAATTCAGGCTCAGAAACCCCGCTGAGGTAGGCTGGAGCCAGTATTTTCATTTTCAAGTATGAGTAAACAGAGACAGAGTGAGAGGTCATGGCTCATGGAGTATTGCTTCAGGAAGACATCTTAGAAACGTGGCACTGCTGCCTGAAAGCAGACTGATTAAAGAAGGCTTGTGCCCTATTCTCACAGGACTCCAGAACAGTGTGCTTACTGAGCTTAAGGGTCTTGGTCACACTTGGCCAGTTCTACCACCAGATAAGTCAGAGGAAGGTATAAAATTCCTTTGGCATAAATTCAGATCATTCCCAGGGCATACATTAGTCACTTCTATTAAAAACGCTGTCTCCTTCTTGCTTAATTGCACTAAAACCTTTGTGTCCTTTCTTCAGGATATCAAAGGGATAAAAAAAGCAGTAAGTAATTCTGGGGGCAGAGATGCTGGCGTTTGGGTATCCTTTACCCATCAGAGAATCAGGATACTCTATTAATGGTGTCACAGTGAAAATACAGCTCTCCTTCAAATGCTTTAGAATCACAAGGAGAGCTGATCTTAGTGGTTGGTTACATATTCCTTTTAATGGAATTTTCCTTTTTCTCTTGTTAGCCAAGAAGGGGAATGTTTCAGATTGCTGCTATCCCCACAGTTTTCCATGTTCTCCCAGGGAGGTGACTATATCCAGGAGGCAAATGAAACCTGCTTTGGTTCTCTCTAAATATTTGAGTACCCGGGATTCCCTTCGAGGGGTTTTTCATTTAGCTGCCTCTCCTGCATATATATTTCAGCAGATTTAAGAAGCTCATCCTACTTTTCCCCTGAGAATACTCACAGTCAAGTATCTGATTTATCATGGCAGTGTAGAAGACAAGCACTTTTCCATGTTCCATTCAAGACACCTTTGCAGTCTTTCTTCTCCTGCACCTCCACACTCATCCTAGCCTTGCAGAGCTGTAGTTTGGAGAAACTAATACCATGGACACGACTATGCAGTCACCTCTGTTTTCTGAGATAGGATTATTCAGATTGTGGTTTATCTCTGGTATGGCTGCAAGGGGAGTTGGCTCTGATACAATTCATATTATTGCTTAGGTGGAGAACAATGACACACCACTGAGAGGCTTGGAAATCACAGAGCTGATCTGTGTTGCTTGGAGCCCCCACTGTAACCCTTAGATTCAAAGTCCCTCAGTGCCTGTGCTACACTGGCAGGACCAGGTGGGCTGTCAGGAATAGTGTGCAGGAACAACTTCCAGAGCAGTGAGACTGAGTACAGCTGTGCACAGCAGCACTTGCAAGCTGGATGTGAGTTAATGCTGTGCAGAGCCACTGCTTGTGCACTGCAGCTCTGTGCTCCTGGTTCCAGGGCTTGTTTTTTCCAGCCACAGGGCAGCTGCAGACCCAGATTCAGACTAGCACTGTGCTGCATTAGTGAAGCCTCTCTGGAAGGCTAGGGCATGCTAGTGTGACAGCAAGAGCCAGCCTAGCTCTGACACAGCCAGCTGAATGCAGCCCTGCACTGGACACAGACATTGTGTTCATTTTATTGTGGTCTCAGGTGCACCCAGTAGCACATGGATAGGCTTCTCATCTCACAGGTTTATCCATTATCTCCCTTTGATAAGGGAGATTCTACTATAGGATCTCTCTCCCATCTCTTATCCAACAGTATTTATGTATATGGGAAGAACAAATGTGGTTGAGATTTGCAAATTGCCAAACACTGCAACATTTGCAGCTCAGTATCCACATTTCCATTCTTAGTTGAATACATTTCACAAGAGATTCTAAAGATGCCCAGGTACAACTTTAGCAAGCACAGCTTCATTCTTGGCTCATTTGTTGCCTCTGATGTTTTACTTATTTACACATAGATAAGATCAACAGATTCAACCTAGAGTAGCACCTGTCTTACATTTCCAAGAGGCTCGGGAATGCCCAGGCAGCCTGCCAAGGCTGGGTATGCTACTGGAGAGAGCACCTGACACAGAGGAAAATGGACTGGTTTCTCTAGCAGGGGAGCTAAATTAATTAACTGTAGTTTGTAATAAATCTGATATGCTTTGGACATTTAATGCTCAAGAAAAACAACACTTTGGAGGGAAATAACAGTAAATAATTTTTGGACTAGCTGATTATGACTACCATTTCTCTATGTCTAGCTCTATTCCCAAGTCCCTGGCTGCCATTTTTGCACCATTGGTTTGTGCGATTTCCTTCAGGCTGATTTAATAGAAAGCATATTTGCACATTTCATTTCACTTTAGTTTCTCCAAAACTAAACTTCTTTCAGATTTTTGGCTTCCTGTACCTGATTTTTGTCACAGCTTCTAATTTTTCTCTTTTTTTTTTTTTTTTGGCTGAGATACAAAAATTGAGATTCTGAGTAACTTTGCTTATTGAGGTACCATTTTTTCAAAGAACTGGGAAATAACTCAGTTTTCTTAATGGAAAATTCTATTGGCAGTTTTCCTTTTTAATATCCCTTCCATCTTTTTCTTAAGGATGTGTATTGCCCTTTTCATTTGTTCTAGTTCTCCACATATTTATTCCTTCCACTTTTTCTTACTTTCTGCTCATCTAACCTTTCATTTTCCCTTTCTTTCCAGCTTCTCTCTACTGTGGAGCACAAATGCCTGTTCCCTGCAGTCCTGCAGGGTTTTTCTCTTGCCATGCTTTGTTTGAAAAGCCTTCCACCTTTAAAATGGCTTCCACCTTTAGAGTAGTCTGAGTGTTAGCCTTAATATCTGAACATAGCGTGGGGTTTTGAGTGTTATGTTTCAATTTGACTGCTCTCTGCACTGTCTTCTCTTTCTGCATGCCATTCTCCAGTACTGTCCTAGATTCCTGGACAAGCTGTGAGGATGCATGTTTATTCAGAAGTTTCACTTCAGAGGTGAAGCAAATGTCATGGTTCGCTGAGACTTATAGGAAGTTTTGAGGTGGTTGTTAGCTGATTAATAATTACAGGAGAATGAATAAAGTCCATAGACAAATCACTGCCCTGCCAGTAGCATCCCACAGGCTGAGAAACCCATTTGAATGCAGAAGTATGTACCAAGATTCACCAAAAAGGGCATTTCAGGAGGGGTGTTTAAAATGGAAACTATGTTTTGGAAAATAAAATTTACATCAGAAAAATGAAAGCCTGAACCTTTCTATTTGCAGTCAAATTAC